>MU155594.1:0-18939 GCA_015484465.1 Pholiota conissans
AACGCCTAAGCGACGCAGAATAGGATTATTACCTAATCAACGGCTTCACGGCACCGAGTGTTTCTACGCGCTCGAGGTAGCGACAAAAGTGTTTGCGAGGGACTAAATGTTTTTGGGCGGCATGAAATATATTTGCGGGGACGTATAAAATTTTTTGCGGAGCGTCAAAAGTGCTTGCGGGGACCTAAAAATGTTTGTGCGCACACTAACTTTGTTTCCGCGCATGCAAGTGTTTCCGCGCGCACATGAAAATGTTTGCGCGCACGCATTTGGGATCAAAATAAGTGCTATATACTCTAATATAATACTGAAATGTGTTGTGGGGAACGTTAACCAGCTTATAAAAGTATTTCAAAAGTATATAAATGTTCGGGGGGAATATTTCCCCACTTGGACTCCCATAAAGCACCACATATAAGCGAGCTACAAAATTTTATTGAGGTGATCCGTCCAGGCAATAATTAGAAGTTGGCCTAAGTCACTCCTTTTTTGTTTTCTTCCTGGAAGTGTGTATTAGTGCTTATACTATGCTAAATATTTTCTATATTGTAGATAAAACCTCTATCTAAAAGGCACTTTTTACATCTTGTAATTTGGTGAAGCCAGTATCGAGATATGAATTTTGCAATCTCACGAGTTTTGAAAAGTCATGTGCAATACTTTTGGACGCCACTGTATAAGAAGTATAGAGGAGAGAGAAAAATCCGACGTCGAACAACTTCGTCTGCAATCACGAGACTAAGGTTCTTCCCGGCAGACTCTACGGACATGAGAACTGCTCGAATAAAGAAAGCCGCTATACGTACTGAAGGGCCAACCGTCAGAAATTTAAAAAATCCCAATGGATTAGTGGGATTCACTTTGGACGAACAGATAGTGATTGGCACGGGTTGGGCCAATCCGCCGGGTTAGGCCACGGGTTGGCCTGGGGTTGGGGTCGGGGTTGGAGATTATCGACCCCAGCTCCAACCCGTACCCCAGCGCCGGGTTGCCGGGTTCGCGGCTGTGCCGCCATGGCCGTGAGAATTTCAACTCCGCCTTAATTTGTGAGCAATCAACCATCAATGTCGTTGATCTTCACTCATTTTCAACCTCTCAACACTCACTGGCATTCGCACAGTGTTCCACTTACATACCACACACACACACACACATACGAAGATGACAGAAGGGGGGAAGGACAAAAGGGGAGACCCGAGAGCGGGAGACCCAACAGGTACGCTCCCTGTGCCTGCCACACTGTCTCCTTACTGACCCTGATTACCTCTCCCACAGCGTGAATGATGTCCATGGGCACCACCCCTGCCACTGCATCATGTCCCCTGCCCTCGAAGCGCCTTGCAACCAGCGCAGTTGCATATCGTGCCCATGCATACTGCCATGTCATCACGACGAGGCGTGGAAGTAGGATGTGTGCGGATAGGCATGTGGATGGGTAGCTGAGCACGGGCACTCTCAGCCATCTGCACGAACAACGAGGATTGCAATTGCAGCCTCTGCGGTGTGCAAACGCTTGCGTTTTGCCAGACCAACCCGCGACCCCAAGACAAACCCGGGGTAGAGACCAACCTGTGACCCCAACCCGCGAAAACCCCTACCCGTGTACACGGGTGCGGGTTGGCTGGGGTTGGGGTTGGGGTTGGCTCTGAATGACCCCAGGGTTACCCGTGCCATTCACTACGAACAGAGGAATAATGAGATACTGAACCGAAATGTATGGTGGCAACGATAACGCATAACGCTCGACTTTTTGGTTGCTTAATTTACTCAAAGTAACGCATAACGCAGGCATGGTTGCTAAATATTGCAAGACAAATCCATATAAGGTAATTTATTGAGAGCTGCGCCATCCATGCTCCCGTATTTCCATTTGGTCGCCCGCACTCATTTCCTTCTATTTTGTCATTGAAGTCCCCTTCTTTCCCCTTAAACCATTGTCCTGAAAATATAATTCGCAATTTTATATACCCTCCTTTCTAAATATTATCCGGATCTATGGCGAAATTATAAATACCAAGGTCTAGGTCAAATGTATAGATGAAATTTGGATATTTCGGAAGTTGAAGCCGTGTAAGTTGTTGCCTATTGCGGTACATGTAACGCATAACTCAGCCTTTGTTGCTAGATCGTACCAAGAGTAACGCATAACGCTCAATTGGGCCGTTGCCACCATACATTTCGGTTCAGTAGATATATGTTGGTCGAACAAATACCTGTTGCACAAACCACCCAGCAAGAGGGAGGTACAGAATGGCAAAGGCCGCCATTATGCCAGAACTCACCGGGAGGGCGATGTAACCATGGTCAACTTCAGGTTGGTGACTCGGATGTGATGGTTGGTGGAGACAACACAAGGTCGCTTAACATGACTGTAATGTTTCGTAAAAATCAGAGAAAATCCACATCGTTCGACCCGAAGGCATACAGAGGTGCAAAATTGAGTTTCTGGCAACACCTATTCGACAGAGCCATCCTTTGTCGGATCGCAAGAAAAGCACAAAGCAAATCCTTCAAAAAAAGAGTTGGACAAAAGATGTTACAAGTTTCTTATCAAACAAAGAAAAACATATCTCACCGACTCCCATGGCCCACACGTTGTTGACAGCTGCCACCTTCGTCGCAATGCTCGTATGCGTCCATGCTGTGCGACCGTCTTCTGATAATAGCCCTCCATCTCCCACACCCTCCCCATATGAGTTTGATACATAGCGCTCGCCATTGGATCGTCGCTGTCCTGCATCTATGCTTCGCGAGCCGGACGCACGAGTTGCTACAATCATCGCGGATAAATGGGTCAATAAATGTACTCAAAATGCGACGGGGAAAGGTTCAACCTGTTTTTTTTAACGCCTCGTCCTCATCGCACAGTTATATTGTGCTTGACGCCAGCTGTGAGGTTTTATCTTCCGATCTGAAAGGCCAAAAGTCTTCAATACTATTATGATGTGTCCAGTTATCAATGATGTCGAAAAGCTAGCGGAGAAACACGGTCAAGCTAAAACGATTAGATGTGTAAAAAGAAAAACCTGCTATCACATCCCATGCGTTTGCGGCAGGTGGTGGATATACGCGCATGCGAGTGGTGGTGCGGAGTGCTCTGGATCCACTTCCCTGGAGACTAAGAGAATCATAGCCGCGGAAGACGTGTGTGGAGGGACAATGGGTCCACAAGCGACCTGAAATCCGACCTATACCGTGCGTTGTGTGAATCGTGTCCAATCTTGCTGATGTGTCTAGACCTTCTCCGTACAGGGCACCCAAAATCCAATGCAACCCATGATGCGCCGCCTTTTGCGCCCGATATGCCGCAGACAGACAAGCCGCAAGTCAAGGTCTTTTATACGATCTGATTTCAGCGTCGCCGCGAAAGGTGCATGTGCTGGCGAGTGGCGAATTCCCGTAAATGCTTCGTGAGGGGATCCAAACGTGCCCGGAAGGAATCTGCGCAAAAGAGAGAATATTAGGTTCATTGATAGTCGGAGGTCAGAACAAGTAGAAAATGAGTTGCGGAGAGTAAAAGAGATGCTAAGAGAGTAAAGTCACAGCGCCTTCAACGTAAAGCGTCGGCGCCTCATGTACGACAAGAGGATAAAGACATAGAAATAAGCGGTGAAACAAGACGCACCAGCACAAGAGTCTCTAACAGGGTTTGTCATGCCCTCCCCTTCCTGCATCCAAGACCCGCTCGCATCACGGTTGCATCACCGCATCCGTCGCATGTCTCCTCAAGCGTCACAGGAAAATACGAATCTATTCATCCCTGTCAAGGTGGCACCTGAATGGCTATGATAGCGCAAGTCGTTTGCGAGAGCAACCACGCTGAACGAAGGGAGCAGCGCAAGTACAGCGCGTAGAGATAACAAACAGTAGAATGGATGATTGAAGCGCTGGGTATGCGATAGGTGCAATAGAAAATTTTCGAGCGTGGCATGGCGAATAGATCCATAAATACTCCTCGTTTTGCGTAGCTACCAGTAAATGAGCCGTGGAACATTTTAAGAGCAAAATCACGTACCATTTCAAGCTTTAAGGCCTGTCCAGATCGTCATCTATCGTCCGGTCCCTCATTCCTAAGTACTAGCACCAACATTCGCCTGGTCAACGATGCACGAGTACTTCCTTAACATTGACACGTCTATCAACAAAAGCGGCCGACGGAAGGCGACGTGAACTGGCGGAAGATATTTCCCTCATTTTGAGGTAGTTCTAGATCATGAATAGACCTTTCACTGTCTTGTACAGCACCGTTCAAGACGAGAAGTCGTTGAGGGTAGAAAGACAAGCAATCGGATCGAGGCAAACGCGTCGTTCACAACTTCCCACGCACTCACGGTTTTCACTGGCATGCCACTGATTTTGGTAGCGCACTCGTTATCTAGAAGTGATAGGCGCCCAGGATGCTCCACAGCGTCATCTCCATCACTTCATGAATTGTTTCGTACTAAGACTTCTCCTGTTACACATTCGTATTGACTTTGAAAGGTCCATGATGTCTGGAGCGTGTTGGAGTGTGAGATCAGGTGGCGTTTTCTCAGCATGTGTAGTGGCGCGTCATTATCGTGGAGTATGTAGCCAGACAATCCAGAGGAACGACAGATCTCTTATACCCAAGTCTAATTGATTGATTAGTAGACATTTAGCTCGAGCTCCCAAAGATCCTTCGCAATGTTTATTGGTCATTGAGACAACTCGGTTCTGCTCGAGTTACAATTCCATCTTTCGCCGTTCTCTTCGCAAAAGTTGATGGAGAATGGAAGCTTAAAAATAATAAATGCCGCTCTGACCGCTTGAGCGGTACTGACTCCAACACTTCGCTGCAGGTAAATGACCGCAGATAAAAATAGACTAATATCGTTTCTAAGTTTATCAGCGAATGAGCTACATAGCCTCATCCCCATCTCTGATAACGAGTTCGCATATGTTGATCGACCTCTTTACGATATGCCTATATATAAAGCTCCAGCATAGTCTGGTATGCCTTGTCAGTGCTCACATTTTACCCCGAGAAACGCGCCGCCCATCCACTCAACATGTCAGACATGAGTAGTATCGAGAAAACCTACATCAGCAACATCCTCAATGCCTCGATCTTCCAGGCGCTTTTGATGGGTATGCTCAAATTCAAAAAATTGGCACTACATAGACTAAAGAACAATACACCACAGGAATTTACACGGTTGTCTACTTCGGAACCATGTACATTTACTGTACGTTTCCATTTCTACTTCCGTCTGGTTGGCTATTCAACGGGAAAGGCATTTAGTTACAAAATATTCATTCAAGCGCTACCTCGTCCCGGCCACTGTGACAATTATCTATCTATGCAACGTGGTAGAGTGCGGAATTCAGTGGTATTCAACCAAGTGGCAATTTATCGACAACGGGGACACTCGTGATACTGTATTTATGGCACTATTCACTTATCCATCGCGACTTGTCGTCCCAGCGAATGTTCTGAACATTGTCGTGCTGGTGTTGAGTGATGGACTACTCGTAAGTATACGATGATCTCATAATCTGTGATTCCAAGCTCATCAGGTGCTGTTCCGCAGATATGGAGATGTTTCAACGTATGGAATCGATCCTTCCGCGTCATCTCTGTACCAGTGTTTCTCGCCTTTGCTGAAGGAGGTGAGATACACACATCGTATTCCTCTTTTATAGGCGCTAACGTCTTGTTTTCCGACCGCGAAGCATTACTCCTGAGCCAAACAATAGGCCTTGCAGTAATCCAGAACTCACCAAATTACCCCTCCATGGTTGGAAAATTCAACTCGGTCGCGGCCACTGGTTTTGTTATCGCAGCATGCACCACTCTCGTCACCACAACTCTCATCGCGTACAGAATCAACTCGTTTCTGAAGCTGCAGGAGATGTCACGGAGGAGATTCGCGCACATCGTGGATATCGTCGTCCAGTCCGGGTTGGTATATTCGATGTCGATAGTGTTATACGCCGCGACGGTCATCATGAATGCTGTCACAGCAGGCCATGTGAATACGCTACAATTCGAGTTCGAGAACTGGGTGCAAACCTTCGCATTTTATGTCTCGGTAAGTGGAGCGTCTACTCTCCCTCTTCTTTCAACGCAAACTCACTTGAAATTATGGAATTCTAGGGAATATCGACAACAATCATGGTTGCACGTGTAGCTATGCTCACGGATGACACGAACCTTTCTACATCGGTGCATCTGTCAGGCCTTCAGTTTGGGGCGCAGACTACGATTCACGCTAGTTCGGACCGGGTGTCCGTAGATACCCCTGGTTTTGATAATAGCATGGACAGAATTCCGTCCGCCGAACTAGAAAAAGTTCAAGGTGAGCTTTGCCCGTCCCAAATCAGAGTTCCACAGCATTGAATCTGACCTAATTTTCCTTTACAGTGTCCAAGGCGGAGAGTATTTCTATCCAGAACGTATAAATCCGTTAAAAAAGTCGACCTTATGTTCAAAAATATAGAATACTACCGCATAATTTGATTTGAGCGAGGAGTCATGAATCAACTTGGATTATTATAGCTGGATTCAAGCATTATAGTAAGTAGAAAGAACGAATATAGCACAAAAATGCAAGGAATTTCTTATCACCTTGGCGGAGTGGCGAGGGATGACGAGGGATACTCGTGTTTCGTGATCGTCCAGCTGTGACAAGGATTGGCTACGGCAGCAAGCGCGGATGCAAGCCAAGCAATTTGCACCCTCATACGACCTTCAATAACGGGAAAGGAAGAATTATTATTCACAACACACAAGAAAAAAAGATAGGACACTCAACGATACTCTATTATTCCATTTCGTGCGCCCTGAATCCTGACGCCGCTAATAAGTTCTGCTGTATGAGTTGAGGAGCAGACCTGCGGGGAAAGCATCATCAGCATTACAGCGTTCGACGGAAACGAGTGCAGAGAAAAGAGGGAATTGAAAGAAATCAAGTAGGTGGAGAAGTAGGTACTTGCCAGTGGGGCGGAGGAATCGTACGTCAGATAGGAGATTGTAAACATACCTATTTCGCCGTTGTCGTCCTCACTCCCTTCCTCGCGCCACCCACCCAAAACGTCGACTTCGGTGACATTGCTACAGCATGCAGCGCCTCCCCACTATGAATTTTCCCAGGACGCTGACAAGACAGGTATGGTCTAGTAGCTCTCTTGAGGGTTTGGCGCGTGATGACGCGCATTCAGTCGCAGTCGATAAGCCGTCTATCCTCGCCTTGATACGATATTGAGCCAGAAGCTTGAAGCTTGAAGGGTGATAGGTTTTCTTCTTCGTGCTCGCGACCACATTTGCCATATAGTTTCGCGTATTTTTGCCGAGAGTCAAGTAAGATGTAGAGACTATAGAGTGACTACATTAGTTGAACCAATTTCCGATATACGGATGCGAACCTTGCTCCGAGTCATTGCCGGTTCTTCTCAAGAAGTGTCTGTGGAGCCTGTGCTTGAAAGCATTGGTAAAGTAGAGTAGGCTCTTCAAATACAGTATTAGTAGATAAACTGGTGTCAGGGAGGGCAATGCGTTTTTGCTCGACGAAGCATGGGCTAGGTCAAATACGAACGATAAGTACTACGCAGAACAGGGGAAAAAATAGATGGACATACGACTTTGACACCTTCCTAGGAGCTCCCTATGTCGACTGGTTGAAACGATGGAGACAGGAGCCCCGGTTTGCTAGTCCACCAAGGGAGCTGCTTCAAAGCTGCTTTGATGTTAGTCTTTTCCGAGATTGTGCAAACTGAAGTCATGATTTGTGTGAAATTACACAGAATGGAAAGTATAGGAGTGTATTGATTTCAAGGTTCAAGCTCAAGTTGGAAGTACTTTAGCGTTGAAGGAGAAAATGAGAACGCGTATTTTTTTCTCACGGGCGCGTTCGGGCTCCTTCGGTGTGACGGACCGACCGTCACGTCGTCTCTTTTAGGTTTATCTTATCTTATCGTTCTCTTTCAACCCCCGCTCTTTACCTTTTATCCTCATCTTTGAGCGCCTATTCAGTAGCTTATGCGATTAGATTACATACACAAGTCTGTCGTAGAGTATAAAAGGCGTCCCTTCTCGACGAAGGACGCCAGCCATTAATTCAGCGCTTTAACTGTCTTTTTGGTTCTCGTGTGCCGGGACTCGTGTTATCCCACGCCCCGTCACATATTTTTGACAAAAGACCGCTGTAGTTAATTACTCTACGAGAACACCTCGAACACTACCGCTCTTTCGTCTTCGACGTACCCTCGGATCCCCCCGGGCTTGATCACCCCGGAATTCCAGGCGAGTCGCAGATTTTTCTTATTTTTAACTAATATTCTTTATTTAGTCCTGTCGAAATGTCTTCTGAGCGCGCGAAGCGTTATGAGGCAAGACAGAGAGCTACTTTCCCCGTGAGTGGGGTCGAGGGTCCGCTCGACGAGTTCGGCGACTCTCAGGTTAGGGACTTGAACGTCCCGGAGCCACAAGGTTCCAGTGTCGAGCACCTGGATACCGATTTAGCCGCCGGAGGCGCGCGTGATAATGTGACGAGTGACGACTCGTGTGAAAATGCACTTGGCCGTGGCGTTCCTGAGGAACGTGTACGTGTATCTGAGTTGCCCGGAGGGCGTTCTCAGCGATCTGGCAGTGTGGAGTACGATGTACCCCTGCGTAGTAGAGATCTTATTGAAGCTATGAAGGCTGACAGATGTAACAGCGGTGCATCTGATGGTGACCGTCAGGAATTAGGGCAGCTCGGAGGGCGTGCCGGTCATTCCAGCAGTTTGTTGCATGAGATTAATGTGCCGCTGCATACTCGAGATTTAAATGAGGCCCTGAAGGCCGCATCCGAGTGTAAAAATTTTGTTGAAAAATTGGTGCCAATGATGAGCGCTGTTTTGACTAGATTGGATTCCCTTGAGGGAAGGAAACAGAAATTAGAGACATCGTTTCGTAATGCTCAGCATGTGGAGGATGATTTGATGCCTTCCGCATTGAAGGACAATAAAAGGTACCCTCGTGAATGGGGTAATGTACAGTCATTCAAGCGTAAGATTAGCGCAGGAGCGCAAGACCCCCGCAGTTCCGGATTTGGCGCCAGACCGGCTCATGAAAAAAGAGAAAATGAGTCAGAAAATGTAAAATTGCGTCCTCGACAGTGTTCCGAGGCCGTCGAATCGGCCGTGGAGTCGGAAGAATTATATTTGATTGAGAAACGAATGCAGAAATTACTTGAGGAGTACAACAAAGAAAAACAAAAAGCGGGCCTGTTGTCGGGACACAGAGCAGCTCCTGGCGTCCGTTCCGAGTGCATATTGGGCAGTCCAATGTCCGGAGATTTGAAAAGGCTTATTAGTCCTGGCATATCGACTCCAAAGGGATCATATAATCGTCGTGAACGGGGACCGTCCACGTTGTTGCCGAGCGCACAGTTGACGTCGGATAGTCTGGTCGGACGATTGTTAAACAGCCCTAGTGAGGAAACGAAGAACGGTGTGAGCATGGACGCACCGCCCAGGAAGAATGTTAATGAAAATTACCTCGGAGATATACTTGATCCGTCGGAAGGAATGCTCGTACGGGCGCCTAATAGATTTCGGGCACTTGAGCCAACGACACCGGCAATTTATCGTGGTGACGAGGATGAAATTAAATACATGACATATGTTTTGCAGTGTCGGAGGTTTTGTAGGGAAGCCAGGCTTCCTCCTGATGAACAAGTTATGCGCTGCAGTGATTTCTTGGAAGGAAATGCATTACATTTTTACACCTCGATGGTTGCTTTGAATGAACATGAATGGACTCTTGATAGGTTCTTTATGGGCTTGTTCGACCATTGTTTTTCGGCAGACTTCCGGTTGCGAAAACGTCGACAGCTTGATGCCTTCTATCAAGGCCCGAATATGACGGTCCAGCAGTATGCTGCTGAAGTGAGCTTGATGTTCAAGATCATTGGATCATCTAATCCAGAGCAGCGAGTTGATAAGCTGTGGAGCGGCATGCGCAGTGAATTGCGTACCGCACTTTGGAAAGAGGGACTTGATATGCGAGCGTCGTCGTGGGATGAAGTTGTCTCTGTTGCGATGAGACATGAGATGGCCGACTTGATGGCCAAGGCGGATATAGGCACCCATCGTGGAAATGGACACCAAGGCGGTAATCTGGGTCGGGGAATTAACAATAGCGATGGTGCTGGTCGGAATATCGAAGACAATGATGCTGACAGTTGTTCGGATTCGCATCAGTCGTCGAGCGAGACTGAACCTGAAGAACTTCGGGTAGAAAACGTAAATGATCTGAAGTCATTACATACGGAGTCGTTCACCATTGAAGTTTCCCCTGACACGGAGGATGTAGAGGCGGAGCTGGCGGCTACTGCGGATGAATTGTCTGGAATTGAATCATATTATATGAATATTGAAAGTGCTATGTGCAGCGTCGAAGAATTTAGGAATAAGGGAACTGACCAGTTTTTCGGTCAATCGACTATATAGGTCTTCGATCTCGAATACCTGGAGGGCGGGTGGCTAGTAACGTCACTTCCTCGACTCTTCATTAATCCCAATTCCCACTCCATTTCCATTTCCATTTCCATTCCCATTTCCTCCCGTCAACTTTAACCTCGCCTACCACGCCTACCGCCATCCTCATTCCCTTCCCTCGTCAACATCTCAAAATTCTCTCATCACCGTAACGCCATCTGACATTTCTACGCCACTATAACACCATTAAATTCTACAACGCTCCAATATCTTCATCAAGACCGATCCCTTTATCGTTTCCATTGTTTCACTTTTCCTGATTAGTTTTCTATATTTGCTATTTCCTTCTCCACATAACTTCCCTCCTTCACCACCACTTCTTTTCTTCGACGTCCTCGAACCCTTTGGCGACATTGCGTGCTACTCTCTGCCTCGGACACAGCCACCCCCGGATCGTCGATCACACCAACGTCATCGATATCGCGCGAGTATTCAACGCGCTCCTCCAACCCCGTCGTCGTTGTGCACCTCCCATTCCACCAGCAGCTCGCCACTGCATAACAATCACTCCACCTCAGGCGGACATCATTACTGCATATCCTTGTTTCCATCGTCGTTGCTCCGACTCCAGTGCGTGTACCTCATGCACCAATATCCCTGCAAGCGCTTTCGAGTCCAGCTCTCGTTCAGGCCCTGTAATCACCACCTCTCAGGCCTATGATCACTAGCGCCGTGCGACCGCACTTCCCCACCACATTCTTCTCGAGGATCGGAGCAATATTCATCAGCTTTCCGAGGATTCAAGAATGCAGCGCACAATACTCATGGAACGACTTGGGTAGTCAAACTAGGCACTTCAGTTTCGGCGCAGGGACTGTCAGCCAGGCATCGTTGCTATTGGGTTCCGGTTCGTCGTTATCTGATTTCACCTTTTCTCTCCTTTCTTTTCCTTATATGATATTTTAATCCTTAATGCTTCACCTTCATCATTACTATTTATCTTTGACTTTGATCTCCTTACTTTTACATTCTATTTTCCTCTTTAATCGTCTACTTCTCCTATTGTTCGACGAGCTGGTATTTCACACCAGCTGGAGGGCGTATGTGACGGACCGACCGTCACGTCGTCTCTTTTAGGTTTATCTTATCTTATCGTTCTCTTTCAACCCCCGCTCTTTACCTTTTATCCTCATCTTTGAGCGCCTATTCAGTAGCTTATGCGATTAGATTACATACACAAGTCTGTCGTAGAGTATAAAAGGCGTCCCTTCTCGACGAAGGACGCCAGCCATTAATTCAGCGCTTTAACTGTCTTTTTGGTTCTCGTGTGCCGGGACTCGTGTTATCCCACGCCCCGTCACATTCGGGGCATGTCTTGTCACTCCTCCGTAACATGTTCGCCCCATCTGACTCTCTATCCCACTCTCTTCCAAATCGGACGTGCTGAACCTTCCGAGGCGCTCATTCACAATCAAGTCGTCTTTGGTATATGGCGCCCAATCCTTCGCATCTCTAGCTACAGAATGAAGATTTCAAGCTTTGTAGATCAAGCACACGACACGGAGCGCTCCTACTAGTACTCCCAGAGACGACAGGATGCAATGCTGAGGGTGGAGTGAATGGTGTCGCCACCTCCCTCGTACGTCTTCTTTCCCTCGTCTTCCCCCACTTGTTTTCAAAAACTTTGCATTTTGGAATTCGAACATATTTAGCCTTTGCTCCCCATTCCAGGTACAACTCAGGGAAGGGCGTCGCGAATCCATTGTATTTGGCAGCCTTTCAATTGCCTAGAATCCGTGTACTTTCGGTTGAAGGCTCTGGGTTCGCGCTGTTTTGTGTTTCACGTATAGTGGTGATGATCTCGAACGGAGAGGCTGCTCGTGTGTAGATATCCGCTTTCTTTCATTTGAATGAAAATTAATAACATTGAATTTTATCTAGCCTTCACTATTCTTTAAAAATTCAATGCTTCGCGGCTCATCTACCCGCTCACACCGCCGATACGTATGGCTTTGGAGACCTCAGCACTGCTTCAACCTGCATCGGCGCCTCAAGATATCTCTAGGCCATTGAATTCGTGTACTGTCTGTGGCATGGTCTCTCTTTAGGTTGAAGGTGACGCCTGGTGCCTGTCTGCCCATTCTCCTGCCCTGCTCACCCCGGATTGCTACAATCACTCGTAAGTTCTTTTAACTTGACAAAATTCTATCTCACACTGAACTACCCTCCGCCACGTCTTCTCCCTCCATCATGATTCGCGCCTTCACTGGACCTTTCAGCATCCTACTCATTTTCACGGCGTGAGTTAAATCTCGCTCTTAAGGGAGTGATATGATATTGACATACTCTAGCATACCTTTGCAGTCGTTGGAAGCTCTGTTGAACTATGCGGATTCCGTTCAGCGCGATGTCGTGAGTAGTGGTGTCGCGGGTGATAACCCAACTATTCGGTTCACGACAGACAATGCCGGCCCCTGGATTATGCACTGGTTTGTGCTGTAATCGTTTCTTCTACATAGCTCGTGCTGACGTTTCATTTGCAGCCATATTGACTGGCAACATACTTTTTCTTTGTCTGCACCTTCCACGTTTCCGGGGTCAAGTGGTAATTTCGTTATCGCGCAGAAAATGCATACTCTGGGTTTATTTGTGGAGGCGACGAAATAGTTTTGTGATCATCCTGCCAAATTAAACTGTTGTTGAAGGTGCGAATCGACCTATTATTTTCCAGATAATCAGCATCAGACATACACAGTATCTAAGCGAATACTAATTTGAACCTATTTTCTATCTACAGATGGTGCCTTTGTCTTCCCTACATCGTCCTCATCGAGAACCGATAGAACAATGGCATCATATTGCTCTGCCGCTGCCTCCCAAAGTTCATTGGCGTAAACTGAAACTTCATCGTCCAAGTCTTCGCCTTTATCAATAGGTGCTTGATATATCTCGTATCGTGGGCCTTCTTCAAGCAGAAATTCAAAAGGATCCGGAAGTCGCCCATCCTGTGTGTCTGTTTCGTCTGGTCTTTCTCCAGGAGGCAATTCACCCATCTTGTCATCTTGTACGCTCGTATCGGCGCCCTTTCCAATGAGCAATTTAGCGATCTCAGCGTGTCCGT
The DNA here is from genome assembly GCA_015484465.1 of Pholiota conissans. Lineage (NCBI taxonomy): Eukaryota > Fungi > Basidiomycota > Agaricomycetes > Agaricales > Strophariaceae > Pholiota > Pholiota conissans. The sequence goes on from MU155594.1 coordinate 13,565, forward strand.
TGGTCGAAGCGGCCTGGAGTGCGTTGCCAAATTGTCCACCCTGTGCATTGACATCTGCGCCGTTATCGAGAAGTAATTGTACCACGGTATTTTGTCCACGCGCCGATGCAGCTTGGAGTAAATTACCCATGGACCAAGCCTGTGCATTAACGTCTGCTCCGTTGTCGAGGAGCAATTTGATGATCATATCGTGTCCTGCCCGAACCGCGGCCGTGAGTGCAGTTCCGAGTGTATGGTGTCGTGTATTCACATCTGCCCCTCTTTGAAGCAGTAGTTCAACAATCCCTGTGTGTCCTTTCCACGATGCAGCGATAAGCGCACTGCTGAAATAACCCCCCTCTACGTTCACATTAGCTCCCCATTGGACGAGCGTTTCCACGACCGCGTCGTGTCCGGCTAATGATGCGGCCTGGAGTGCGGTGCCAAACCAGCCACCCCGCCCGTTCACGTCTACGCCCCATTGGAGGAGCAAGTCGACGATCGAAATATGTCCTCTCGCTGACGCGACATGTAATGCGTTGCCGTAGGGTCCGCTTGGTGCATTCATATCGACGACGGTTAGCTTTTCAAGCAAAAGCGTCACGGTCGTAGTATGCCCAACCTCTGACGCAACGTAGAGAGCCTTCGTATAATATCCACTGTTCCGATTCAAGACGGTCCCTTTTTCAAGAAGCAAACGAACAATCGCGTCATGCCCCCTAGCCGATGCTGCCTGGAGTGCGGTTTCATATCTTCCTCCAGGTGAAATTTCGTCCTCTGGATCTCTTGTTAAAAGGTATCGTGACAGCTGCATCATGCCAGCAAGGGAAGCGTAATAGAGAGGAGTAGCAATGTTACTAGTTGTCCATCCGAGATTTGGAGAGTGTTCTGGAAATTCCAAATGCCAAACTCGAAGCCAATTGGTGAGTGTAGCATTATTCTTTTGCGTGAATAGCTTCTTCGCTAAATCTAGTGTGTTCGACTCCATATAATTGTCGATACCGCCTGCCTTTGCATGAGTAATCCAATGCTCACTGGCATAGTGTATGAGATGCGAGGATGAAAGGATCGCGTCCGTCAACGAATCTGGTTTATCAAATTGCAAAAGATAGGCCAGGCAAGTTTGAGAAACAATGGAATGAGCGTGCTCATCTGAGGAGAAGTGAAATACTGATATATTTTCGACCTTGCTGAGATGGTCGGACAAGAGATACTCTTTAATTGAGAAATGGGCGACTTTCACTTTTCCTAAATATTTATCTCCGATCAGCAATAGGGTAAAGTTTGAAATTCTAATGAAAATTCACCTTCCCATTCAACGATGAAGCCGGAGCATTTGTCTAGAACGTCTCTAGAATCCCAGTAACGTCGTGACGAATCATACCAAGGACTGTCTTCCACGGAGAAATCTACAGCAACAGCATCGGAGATTTCGGACAAGGTCATTGGACGAACAGAAAAGCACAGAAAGAGTAGCAATATCCTAGCATCTGTGCGTTCATTATTTTGCTCGTCGATCTTAGCCAAAATTCGGTCATAAGTTTCATACAATCCCGTCGGAAGATTCTTCAGTTGGCTAATTACTGCATGCTGACTCGAACATTTTTTCAACTCAAGGAGCTGCAATGCCACCCAACGGAACCTAGAATAAGCGTCATGTAATGGCTTGACAATGATAAGTCAATGGTTGAAAATAACATACATTCCCTGAGCACCCTTGATTAATGCCGTTTTAACCACCTGACGCGTTTCTCGATCCCATTTTTCTACAAGGGAAAGCTGTTGATCGAGATACGTCACAATGTCCCTGTTCATCTCTGCTGCGACATCAACTTGGAAGACGGTGAGCTGATGAAAAGTGTCGATTATGTCTCGCTCTGGCCGGCTTGCGACCAACATGTGTAGGTTTCCCACTCTTCGCGAGATAATTTGCTTAATCCACAGCAAGGTTTGACCTCGATCGATGCATTCGTCCAGAGAATCAATAATGATATAGACAGAGTCAAAAATTTTGATGAGATCGTACAGAGTGTCGTGAAGAGCAGTAAGGGCGGGCTGCTGATGACCATGTCCATAGAGTTCTGTAAGCTGATCAGGTATATGAGCGCATTGGAGGGAGAGTTGTAGAATCAGCGATCGAATAAATTTTTCATGAAGCCGGAGGTCTTTTTGAGAATCCCTTCCATCAAAGAAAAAATATGCATAAGCAACCTGTGGCTGTTCTAAGCAGAGCTCGATTATTTTGGCAATGATAGATGAGCTGGGCACATAATTATTGCATCTCATTCATTTACTCTGAACTGCAGAACTGACCATAGAATAGTTTTCCCGCAACCTGCTTTATATAGCAGGAGTACGGTATAAGCGCTGAGAGCTAGATAGATTTGTTCGAGCACTCACCAGTTCCTTTGAGCCAAAATAATTCGGGCAGGTTCTGAAAGTCGCGAAACCATCTTCCATTGAGAAACCAATCACATGTATTTGCCTGATGGTTCCTACGCGCTTCATTATAGTTTCTGGAACTGTCAGATGCACCAAGCCAAAGTTGAATATGAGAGACTGTATGTTATATATCACGACTCATGATGAGCGAGATACAGATCCAGGTAAAAGGCATACGTACAATGAAGCCTATTACTGATTGTCGTCACGGTGCTGTCTACTCTTTCAATAGCGTTGCGAACTGCCACACCTGATAAATTCGTGAGCTAGAAGATAAAAATTGGCGATAGTGACTACCATTAACTACCACGTACCATTCTCCCTGATATTCAATATGGTGAGATTTGTGTTGATGTTCACTCTTCGATCTAGTTTCTCCTTCAGGTCGGTGCAAGCCTTCTGACATCGGTCAAGACGTGATTTCATATCTTCCGACAATTGTGAATTCAAAGCTCGCCCTAGAGTACCACACTTTGTATGAGAAAGTATCCATGATAACCCAAGCCTTTGACCTACGCGTAAAGTTCTGACTTGCGTACTCGTGAATAAGTGAAGTGGCATTCAGCGACGTGCGGCCAATCTCTTCAATGACGTTGTCTGTTCCTTCGATTATTGCGAGTGATGGGAGCTCTTTCGCGACACCCAAGGTCTCCCGTAGGCTCTCAGCAAGATCTCGAAAGCCCTCATCCAAGAGCTCAGTCTGCTGCACCGCCTTTGAGACCATGCGAGGACTATAAGCGTAAACATACAATATTGTAGTAAAAATGTACCTTGTAAACAGTCGATATTACAATCCAAGATGTCTTAAGGATGGGGTGCGCCTTCAAGAGATCAGTTACAGACTGGGACGAACAAAAGGAATTGATTAACCGCGTACATCTGCGACGCTATCCATAATGCTTTTTGTGACTTGAAATGTTTTATCAAGGGCGTTAAGTGTTGACGAACGAGAGAGATTCTCCAGCCGCGAAGCATTTTCGTCGACGGATTTCATGAAGCTTTTGAAGTCATTAGGGACGAGAGTTATACTGATCTTGACTTTGGGAGCAATGACGACGCCATTTAGGTTTTTGAGATCAACGAGCGTATCTATACATCGTGTTTATTCTTAAAACGAAGTACAGTAAGAATTTTGCTATGCTCACCACTTTCGATCAACTCCGTAACCTTCATGGCTTGCTCTCCAACCAGCTGCTGGCCAACCAGGTGCTTGATAATATACGTTCCAATCTGACGATATATCTTGATCTTGAATGTCGACGATGGATGGAACCAGCTGATGTAGCAGAGTTGACGATGGTTTTCATGGGCTCTGCTACAACGAAGCAAAGCGATGAACATGAACGCACTTACAATTGGGCGTTGTCGTCTGTGTTCCATCTCCATATTAATGTAGGATCCCCATTCTTCTTCGACTTAGCAACCTCCCGATCATCCACTGAGATGACAACGAAGTAATCTTGCTTATTCGACCCATTTCTCTCGAAGCTGCCGACGATGTCGATACCTACAATATATCGTAAAGAGTAGAAGAGACTGGGTACAGAAGACTAACCTTTCAGATGGGCGCGAATGGGTACTGGGTTGGATGCCATGTCATGCGGGGTGGGACAAGGAGAACAAGTACGCGAGTTGAGGAGTCATCGCCTTGATTGCAGTTATTTCTGGCCGATGTCCAGGAAAGCAGTTCCGTCTTTGACATGATGGCGTGGGTAGCACACAGCCGTGTAACTGTGGGCGCCAACAGTGGGAAAATACAGTTCGCGGGAAGCGGGACAAAAAAAGGGGTGACCGATATGCAAGCAACAGCTCGGTCATGCATTTTGGATATTTCACTAGCGTCTTCTGGGGTAGATGGAACGAACATGATAGATGCCTGCCAGTGTAGGAAGATTCTGTGAAGTAGAGTGCTCGAACGAGCACTCCTGACGTTCGATGTCTAGCCTCTTCGGCAAGCCCGGGGTATAATGATTGACAGGCTGTAAGTGGGGTTGACCAATCCTCGGTAGCAGCGCGGCAGAGGTGACATGCGTGACACGACCAGAACTGTCACAAAAGTTGAGACGACAGTGCTTTGCACATTCTGGGTTGTTTTTCTTCATTATTTCTGCAAGGTATGCATAGTGGTAGCTTTGGAGTACATTTGAGTCATGTGTAAACTATGTATTACTATACAATCTGGTAGTAAAGTGGTAATAACGTCTGTTTTGGCTGTTCGAACTGTAGATCATTCCGCAATTGCCTTATTGGGTTGCGCAGCGCGCGACAGATTTTCCCCCGCCTCCATAATAGGGAGAAGCAAAACGCCTCTAAGTAAGTCATTTCTGCTCCAAATTACTTGAAATTTGACGTAGGCATAGATTGCATGTGTGTGTATGCGAATATGTAGCAATACAATACGAATCATGGCACGTTCCCCAATAAATCATGTTTCTTTTGAATAGAAAGAGTGTCATCTATTGGTATACAGAAGTCCTAGAAGTATGATTCAAGACTTCATTAGCAGAGAAAGATTAGTTTAAATTACATGAACTACAAATCTAATTGATCGGAAATTTTATTTAGAGCCTCTAACATTGTTAAAGTGCACCTTGTAAGGGTCTATCTCAGAGGGGAAAAATAAAAATAAAAATGTAGTCAATTAGATCGATTGGAATTTAAATTCTAAGCAAAATATCTCTACTAATCATGTCAATAGGTGCAGTGGATGAAAAGTTCTATTCTGTACAAGTTTGGAGCCTTCATTTGGCAGGTAAAAACACCCGATGTCACTTTTCCAGAACAATAAAGATGTTTAAATTTCTGAAATTTTAACGAGGTCATGCATATAGTCGTACTTTATGTTCTAAGTCCGAGACGCACTCTACAAATGCGATGTGGAAGCTATAAATGCGATGTCTCAACAAAAGGGTAGTGTAACGGCGTGACGCCGCGCGGGAACTGATGTCACGCAT
>MU155595.1:0-20527 GCA_015484465.1 Pholiota conissans
AGAAGGTCCTTGGTGAGTGCGAACCGGTTGTAGTATCGTATCGCGAACATGTCGTCGATACCCTCTTCAGTTTCCTTCCTCGAACCGAAGAAACGAAGGCTCCCGGCGCAATGCACCAGGAAGTTGATTTTGGGCAGCCGCTTGAGCAGGTCGGCTGCAAGCGCGTGGACGTTCTTCATCAAGAGCACATCGCATTCGATGAACTCGTACTTGGACTCTGGAGATGGTGGGAGGCCTGCGATGATGGCTTCAGCTGCTGCGCGGTTGCGTCCTACTAGAACAATGTGGATGCGTCCTTTGAGATGCTTGGCCAACGCTTCTAACATGGCCTGGCCAATGCCTGCGGTAGCTCCTGTGACTACCATGACCGGTACGTAAGAAGGATTGAATGCGGCATTGGCATCTCGAGATTCGAGGAAGGTGGGCATTGCAAGGTTTTCAGTTGGAGTTGGACGTCCAGTTCGACTTTGGGATGGTTCGTGTTCTAGCCGAAAGTTGAACACACTCTTATATATTTCTACGGCTCCGCTGATACGTATATGACTCGCCTGAACTCCGAAGGCGCCTGTTGAGTATGTTATTGACCAAACAGACAGTTCAACGCTTTAACAACGCAACTAATTTCTCTCAGCCTTGTCATCGGAAAGATCCTTACCAATGCTCCATATATATCTGCAGTGAATAAAGAGCTCGAGGCGAACGGATGACTTTCCGGACAGCGTATGTGTTAAGAAGCTACAGTATAATGGTAGTTGCGCTCCATTTCCCTATTTTCGCGCAGTCTCTTCAACGGAATGTTCATGCAGGATCCTCTGTGCATCCTTCGCCTGAAGGAACCTCTTCATCCCAATATCTTCACCTCTTCTGCCTCGTCGATACATTCCTTTCTTCGCAGAGAGCAGACCAAACAACATGTACTCCGCGTTTTTTTCTGGAGTAGTGCCGATGAGCCACTGCAATGGGCCAAGAACGAACGACAGGGACTTCGCTAGTATTCCTGAATTAACAATCATTCCGTTGAAAACCCATCCAGGCCAAATGTGGGTGAAGGCAATTTCAGGATCTCAACGCGCGAACTCCTTCGTCGAACAAGACACCAGCAAACGAAATTTATATGCCAACTTTACCGAATGAACTCACCGCAACCATCAAGTCGTTGTAAACAGTCGCCTGCAGTGCCGCATTAATCGCCGAATATTTCTTCTTCAAGCCCAAGTCGTCGAGATTAACCTCAGGCGCCATTCCAGCTCCAAGCACAGAAATCACACTCGCCGCCTCTTACATCCCGGCAGCATTCCTCAACAGCGGCAGCAAATCTCGAGTGAGCACGAAGCGACTATAATACCGTATCGCGAACATATCGTCGATTCCTTCCTCCGTCTCCTTCCGCGGACCCCAGAAACGATCCCGTCCTGCACACAGGACGAGGAAATTAACCTTAGGCAGACGCTTGAGCAGGTCGTCTGCTAGAGTGTGGACGTTCTTCATCAAAACAATATCGCACTCATAAAATTCGTATTTGGATTCAGGGCATGTTGGAAGTTTTGCGATTATTGCTTCTGCGGCGGCGCGGTTTCGTCCGACGAGAATGAGGTGGATACGCCCTTTCAGATGACGGGCAAGCGCTTCGAGCATTGCCTGGCCAATTCCGCCTGTGGCTCCGGTGACTACCATAACGGGAACGTAGGAGGGATTGAATGCGGCATTAGCGTCTCGAGATTCGACGAAAGTGGGCATACTTCAAGGAGAGGAGACGCTGGTTGATGTTGGACGTTGAGAAGAGTCGTAGTCGCATATTTAGTTGAGGACTTTATACGCATTCGATAGTTCGTATGCCGCCGTAGGCGCGTATGCCTCGGCAATGTCCCAAACGGTTGCTATTGATGCGAAGTTACACAATTTCCAGTTGAGCGAGTAACGAGTGTGACAAGGGAATAACGTCTATGTGACGAAAAAAGAAAGATACTTCTCTCAGTCTCAGCTTCGACAAGCAACTTTCGCTCGCTCACAGCGTGTCCGGAAATGTCCCAAACGGTTGCTATTGATGCGAAGTGATCTTCATTCATCAGACCCGGCGCCACATCTCAGAGGTGAGATCTATATTATATAGTGTATTCAATAAGATGTTTTAAACTTCAGAATGTAGTCTTGAAAGCAAACACGGTCAGATGGAAGGCGAGACGTGATGACTTCAGCTACTTACAATTATTAGAATCCGCCTATTTCGAATGTCCATCCTGGGGCGGATCGAAGCTAACTCCTCTCGCAACATCTACCCACTCATCGAGAACCTTCAACACCTTCGCGCACTTGTTCTTGACGTTCACTTCAGCGTCTTCTCCCAGAACAAGATACGGAGGCCATGGGCGGCCCTTGGCCACTCCTTCCCCTCTAACCACGTCGACGATGGCGATCGCAGCCTTGTCGGGATCGCCCTTCTCTGATCCGGGCACGCCAGCGAACCTTTTGATGCTGGCTTCTCGCAACGTGTCGTACGCTGGAATAGGGTTACCGGTGAAGTAAGGTTGGCCGTAGATGCCCTCCGTGCGGAATCCTCCTGGTTGGACGAGGCAGACTTTGATGTTGAATGGTGCCAGCTCGGAGCTCAAATTCTCGGTTATGGCTTTAGAACAGAAGCTCAGGAAAAACTTCATTGAAATATTGGTATGCAGGTGCTCACCATGGACAGCAGCTTTGGAAGCCGCGTATGGACCAATGCCCTGATGCGAGGCAAAAGTAAATATCGCAGGCGTAATACGCCTTCGGGCAACGAAATGTAGACTCACAACAAGCTCTGGTATCCAGACAGATCGACTTCCCACCACCACCACAGCTGCATCTTTACTTTCTCTTAGGTGTGGTAAAGCCGCAGCAGTAACGTCCATGACCCCGAACACATTGGTTTCGAATTGGCGGCGAAGTTGCTTGGTCCTGGAAAAGAATCGCTGCGCAGCTCGCCGATATGTTAACAGGGAAACGTACCCTCCCTCCTCTATGAGTCCCACAAGGCCAAACCCTAAGGTGTGGTGGTAAATAAACCGCAATCGACGCGTAAATAGCCATGACATACCGGCATTGTTGATCAGAATATCAATCCCCCCCCAGAACGTAGCCATCGCGTCGACTTTCGCCTTAATCGCGTCCTCGCCTTCCGTCACATCTAACGCAGCCTTTCTAAATCTCTGGCGGTGTTCTGGGCTAAGCCCTTCTTCCAGCTCTTGCAGCTTCTCGATAGAGCGCGCAGTAGCTATCACGCGATCTCCACGTTCGAGGGCTACTTTCGCGATGCGCTTTCCGAACCCTGATGATGTTCCTACAGTAGATTTGTGACATTGAGTGGAGGAGTTCAACGTAGATATTCTGTGCTTACCTGTAATCAACCATACTCTGGAAGAATCTGCCATAATTAAGTTTCTGAAGGTTGGGAAACCTGCTTATCGAAAGCTGATCGGGGGGAATTCCGGAGTGTGAACACGCTCTGGGCGAGGAATCTTGATTGTGACCATTGAATATATAGCAGGAGGATCGTAGACAGCGGGGTAAGCGAACCTATAACGCGAATCCGCGAGAGTTTGTGCTGAGTCAATTTGCAAGCGCGCTGACGCATCTGGCAGGAACCGGTAAGCGGAACTAAGTTGAACCGTATGCCGAGGTGTACAAGGAACCCACGGTTGGCGCTACTTGGGCGCTACTTGGAAGGTGAATTGTTTTTTGCGAAGTACGTATTTGCCTTCAATTCCCGACTTTACGCATGGAAATGTATTATATTCTGCAGAGAAACCCAAGGGCACCATGTCTGTTAAATATGACGGGCGGCTTGACAGAAAAGTGGGGATAAGAACTGGTAAGAAAAAAGATCGTGCCTGACGAATATCGGTGTAGTTGTGTGATGACATCACTTTATATCCTCTTCCAGGTCCGATTCAGAAGGGTCGGGAGCGTTTGCACGCACTCGGATAAACCACCTCCAGCACTTGGCCTCGTTTCAAGCATGCACTCCATGACGTCTGCACGCGGAAACAGTAGAAGTGTGTCCGATAGCTACAGATGCTTATCATAATACGTATCTTCATGGACTCGAAAAAATCCTTTCTATGTAGAGAGAATGGTGACTTGAAGTAAAGCAAATGCAGAGCATCCTATACAATAGTTCCAAGAATTGTGTAGATGACGTACGGTATCCCGTTGAACACCGATGATAGACGTCATCCTAAGTCCGCAGATCTATAACAGCTCCCCAATGTTCGCCGGTAAGAGTAGGCCATTTGGCGTGGAAGTAGTCAGGGTTTCAAATATGGTTGACTGGAAACTTCGAGCCCAAGAAGATAAACATTCCTATTTTTGACCATGAAATCCCCGTAGCCATCGTAAACTTAAGCATTGTCTACGTTTGCCTTGATTGGCCAGGGGTAATGGAAACTCGCAGCGATTGAATTAGGTGACTGGACAGTGCGAAGGACTTAACGTTATCTGAAATCCGCAAATGACATGGACCATTGAAATTCCTGCCTATATAAGAGAGCCTACTGTCTGTAACGGATCATTTTAACATGCCTCAGAAAAATAGACAGTAAATGAAACATAAATCATGCATCGACATGGGCTTTGAAGAATTCAGCTGTCAGTGGACAAAGCATATCGAATATATGAGGCCTTGCATTCTTGACAGAGGACGAGTACTCACACAACGCAAATGCAGAGCGCTTATACACCCTCTCGAGAGTCGTGTAATTGACATACTGAATTCCGAACCTTTATTCGTAATTAGTGATACTGGTCAAGACGATCCCTAACAGTCGAGTCGGAGGATGTCCACTCACTTTGCACTCGTTCCGCTACTCCACTCGGCGTTATCGATCATGGCTGTGGAAGCGTATATTTGAGACCCAAAATAATATAGCAGTAAGATGGAGAGAATTACCCCAAGCAAAGAAACCTGCAACCGGAATTTGATCCTCGTGTATGGACAAAAGCATTTCCCCAAGGAAGTTCATGAAGTAATCTTCATTTTGTGAAACATTTAGTTATGACAGCGCAACCAGCAGAAGACTTGAACTCACTGGTACGCGTAACATCCTCAGTGATGCGGAACAATTCCGTCCTGAGGTCTTCGAAAGGCTCCACGAATCCAAATTCCGAGACGTACTAAAACAAAACACACAATTCAGCTCGGCGTTCTCCCAGATAGAAGTCCAAAATGCAATACCATCTTTTTTGAAGGCCATCGAGTGTGAAGTTCCTTCAGATTCTGCCTGACAAAGTTCGGAGTAGCCTGCAGCCAGGTATCGCTAAGTGGATCTGGGGATAACCCAGCAGCCCACCCATTCGTATCCACTAAAACGACGGTGTGGCACTCGGGCCAGAGCGGGTGTGATGTATTGGAAACACAGGCAGCCAGGCCATCGTCTGGTGCGGCGATATACTGCACTCGATATGGGTCTGTGGCGAAGAAATCCGCAGATCCTGAATAAAGGCAAAGAAAGAAAGTGTTGTCAGGCTGCCGGCGATGCTATGATAGGGAATCAAATTACCTAGATTATCTTTCTTCTCCTGTTCCGTGAATCGTGGAAGGAACGAAGGAGGCAGAGTATCCGTCATAATTGTTGGCCAATCCCCAGTCGTGAACGCAGGGTTAGAGAAGGCACCAATTCGGAACGCTGCATGGCGTTCGACGGCGGCTATGTCGTCGGTATTGTTCGCCCTCCATGGGATTCCTCTACAAGAAAAGTCATTAGCGGGTTCTACCGAAATCGAACATACGTACACGAAATCGTCGTTCTTGAAGGAGATTTCGCCTTGAATTTTGAGTTCTCGGAAAGCTGCATTAGAGATCACAATCTCAGAATCCATGGATAATAGAAGAAAAAGTCAAAGCCGTACCTTTCACAGCCGCCGCGTGAGCTCGCACTGCAAATAAACTGCATCAGGAGAACGTTGAAAACATAAGAATGGGCTGTCACACACTCAGATTGTAAGAGCACTGGTAGGGCGCTGTGGCAGCAGTCACATTTGGAGAGAGGGTTGCGTCTAGAGATGCTATATAAGTGACCCAATTTATTGTCTTCAAGAGGTGCACACACTGAATGGATAGCCCGCGATCTGACTGCAGTATACTCGTGGTTCATTGAATGTGTACCTGGAGGAATTTTTTGTAAGGCCTTCGCGACCGCTGAATCAAAGAGAGGTTCAATGTACCATGTTTTGACTCTACCGTTGTAGGCTTTGAACACCGTCTTTGCATAACTGGAGAGAACATTAAATCGAAATAAACGGAAAAAAAGAACCTTTTTGCTTACTTCACGAAGTCGTCAATAATTCTGGCGTCAGTAAAGCCTCCGTAATAGGCTGCGATTGATATAGGTGTATCCCAATGGACTGATAATGGTTATCAGCCAAAAAGCAGGCTGAGCCTCGGAGAGCAACAATAACGTACAGAGTGTCGCGACCGGTGTCACCCCATTCTGAATGTGATAATCGATCACTTCAGTATATCGAGGGTCAGATAATCCAAAATAAAGAATAAAATCCTGACTTACAATCCGAATAGTGCTTGATTCCAGCCTGGTTGACTGGAGAGTTCGCAGTCCCGAATGGAAATATTCTTGCCCAAGAAATCCTTTCGTTCGCCGTCAGCTTTGACACTCGTCATCCAAGTAACAAGTACCAACGAGAATGAATGTGCGTTCAAACCAATTGCAGCGACACGAGCGATGTCTTCCTTGTACAAATAATACTGGAGGTCAATCACGTCACCTATAAAGGCATCAAGTCACTACATGCATCCAGAAAAGCCAGTGTCAAACATACCCGTCGTATTATCTAAGACACCATTTGGTTGTCTGCTATTCCAATCCCATAAGGTGGGACCTTTGCCTTCATTCTTTACTGCGCCTTCGACTTGATACGCAGCTGTGGCAACGCCAAAAAGGAATCCCTTCGGTAGCTTGAGGTTCGGCAAGATATCCGAAGGTGTCGGCGCAAACCAGGATGGGTACAACGGGGGTGGTGGGGATGGAATGGGAATAGGAAGTTGGGGCACCCGAGTCGTCGTAAACGGAGGTGGTTCCACTGAGCCAACCTATCGGAACACATTCCTGTCAGAAATGCCACTATAATTATAATGACCAACGGGTCGCGCACGATATCCCAGAGGCGCTCTAAGCCTGCTGCTGAAAAGTCTTGTTTGAGAGACCCTACTGGCGGAAAATTGACTCCAGTAGGGACCGTAACAGTTGATGTGGAGCTCGATACATCAGTCACGGTGGTGGAAGCTGGCAAAGTTGTACCAGACGAGGTCCGAGATTGACCCGAGCTGGGTGGCTGTGCCGCGCCTACTCCAGATTGATGCGCTTGCAGAGCCGCGATCAGCAGCGCAGCGCGCAACCACTGGAAAGCAGAGGACGACATGAGGAGAATTGAACGTGAATTTGCTCAGAAGCTAAATATCGAGAATTATCACCAATGCTTAGAAATGCCTTCTTATTTATGAAGAAAGAAGGGCGTGCTTTGAGGCCGCCCGGTCCCCTCGCTTTGAACAAATAGTCCAGCTGATCGCGCGGTCCGTCCACGGGACAAGTGCGCCAGCGTCGAAAGAACTCGAACAGTACCTTCTGGATGTTTTGTACGAAAGCTTCTTAATATTAGAAGATCTATCTTGGCCTTTCAGATGATTATGTGGTCACATTATTGTGTCCTCATTGTGGTCGACGTCTGACAAGGAATTCTGACCGAAGATGTGGATTCGATACCCCCTTGCGATTGCCGAAATTCTCATTGAACTCTGGGATTTGAGGCCGTCCATTCCGACTAGAAGGTCGCAAGTCGCGGTTGTTCGATTTGGGATGTAGATGGATCGCATCGTTGAATTCTTTGTCGGGCACGAGTCGATGCGAAAGATGAAATTCGCTGTCCCTGTGACTGAGAACGACATATAGTTCTGATACTCACGTAACCACTGCAGGGAAACTGTATAAATCAGCACTGCAAGGCTGAGGATAAGAGTAACAAACCAGAATATAATTTCAGTTAAGTATGAGACGGATGCTGATAGCCAAACAAATTGCTCCAAGGCCTCAAGGCACTGCGGAATGATGCGCCGGTTCTCCAAAGGTCGCATTCCGCTCATATGGAACTACGTCGTCATCAGTGTCGGACCATATTCAACAAATCTCCGATTCAAGGAACGCCATCGCTCTTCTTCTATCATCCTCCGCCGACTCCTTCCACGTCCAACTCCATTGTCTGCTCAACTCTTCAATCAAGTCCTGAAGCATCTCATCTGAAACTCCCTCGTCTCCTTCCCCAACCTCTTCAAACCCTGGAGCTACGAGCTGAGAGACCAACCCTGAAATTCTTGATGCTTCGAGAACACGATTACCCTCAGGGCAGCGAATTCGGTCGTATATTTCCGCTATCTTGGGCAATTGCGATGTGATCAGAGGCTTCTGCGAGAGGAGGTTCGCGAGGATGTAGGCGTCCTTAAAATGCCAAAAAGTGATCAAATACAATCAACACTACAGAATGTTCGCGGAATCCAAACCTCGATTGCTTGTCCCGCTCCCGCTCCTTGATGTGGGAGCATGGCGTGCGCCTATTAAAACGATCTTCATAAGTAGAATTTAAAACGGTTTGAAACATAGAATTTTACTGCATCTCCAGCAAGAATGACCCGACCAGAAACATACGAAGTTAGCGGCTTTAACGACCTCAAAGCGAATTTCATTGGTTTCTTGATACACTGCGAATATTCATTTCAGTCGACTTCATCACTTCAAATGCAAGTACACAAAGAAACTACTTATCCTACCTGTAAAAGTGCCTGAACTTCTGGTTCCCATTTTTCATACGCACGCAACATCTCTTCTTGCTCACAGACGACATGCGCCGGTCCGTCGTAGAAGGTGTTTTCCTTGGCGGGGTCAGTCACCACTGCGACTACGTTGACCAATTTCGCCTGCGCTACGCGGTAGACTATCAAGTGCTTTGAAATAATGTAAAGTCCATCGTTCGCCACAAAGAGAAAACAGAAGGCTCACCTTGTTCTTTCCAGCGTACTGGGACGCTGTGAGTTCACAGAGTATCAAAATCAATCAATAACCTACCAACATCGGCATCGAAAGACAGTGATGCCCTGGAAACATCCCGGCAAGGGTATCCACATCCACCAGCCCTCGATACGCATAGGCTCCTGACCATATTATGGGATCGCGGTCCTCAGGCTTCAAAAGCTCTCTCGATTCCAGAAACACTCGCCGAACTTGAGATTTGAGGCCGTCCATTCCAACGAGAAGGTCGCAGGTCAATGTTGTTCCGTTTGCGAAATCCAGACGAACTTCGTCGTTAATTTCCTCATATGATACGAGCCGGTGCGAGAGGTGTAGTTGACCCGTCATTCCATTGAGAAGGGTCTGTTGGAGATGGACTCTGTGCAGTCGCACTGAACCTCCTTCAAGTCGACGTGTTAAGGAAGTAGATTCTGAACGAACAAAATAAAGGCGTGCCGAACCTGTGATAGTGATATCTCGAATATCTCGCCCCTTCAATTGATCACTTTTCCGAACTTTGAAGACCAGATCTACGAATCATCAGCAGCCTTCCGACAATTAAACATAATCTCGTTACATACGTTCAGTACGATCATCCGGGATGTCTTCGTCCTGGAGAAATTTGACAAGCTGCTCATTCAAGCCCAACTCGTTCATAATATTCCATGTCCTTGGCCAGAAATTAATCCCGGCTCCGATTTCCGATATCACGTCCGCTGCTTCGTAAACGTCTACTTTGAGATTTCCAGTGCTATTGCGCCCCAGAATGCCGAGGGCTGTGGAAAGCGTCAGTCCACCTATTCCAGCACCTCTATCAACATGTCAGGCACGAGATCTGAACAGAGACACGAAGGAGGACGTACATGATGGCGATTCTCAGGGGCTTGGCTTCAGCCATTTGGAAGGATTCGTGTTTGAAAGAGGCGAAGTTTCAATGATGGTCACAGTTTGTATATAAGTCTGAGTCTGGGAATCCTCGGTCATCACCTCGGGCAAAAGATAAGACTTCTTCCAATGGTCCTATGACGTTGACGAGAAAAGAGAGCTTATAATAACTCACGAGGAAACCTTCTAAAAAGAGCTATATATGTATTCTTCTAGATCTATAAAGATTATGGGTATGTGTATGTGATCAATATTCCAGTGGTATATTTTTCTCTTCACTGTTCGCTATGGAGATTTGACGAAGGGCTGTTCCTCTGATGGATTTGGCGTTTCTTCATCGGCGTTCCAGATCGGAGGAGTAACGACAGGTGCGGTCAAAGGAAGCAATAAAGCAGGGGATGGTTTCTGGTAGTACGTTATCCATGCGGATGTCAGCACTTGACAAAGATCAGTGTCTGCGATGTAGGAGACGGTATAAATACTCACATGAGATCGTTGATACACTGGCGAGAATGATGATAAAGTGGAGGAGTGTGTTCCTGATGTCGTCCTTTGTACCGAAGCGCGACTCGGGATTATCGAGCACTAATGCATAAATATCCATGAACAAGAAGGTCACTGGATGGAGTTCAGTGACATTGGTACAAGAACATCGATGAGGTGGGACACTGACGCGCATTCATTGCTGCAGCGAATAGAGCTAGCTGGATGTGTTTTCCGGAATCCCCTAATAGCTTCCCAGACAGCCATAACGAACTATACAGTGAAGTCGATGCCCTAGGGTCGCAATTGTTTGAGAAAGTGTTGACGCCATCTCGAACGAGACTTACAGCGCGCCTGTCACCAGCATAGCAGGGACCGTATATACTGCGACAATCGTAAACCTAACGCCTACAAAGAGATTCAGCTACTGAGATTAACGAGGAAGATCGGGGGGACAGGGGATTGCATACAATTTTTTGGTTCATGACTTGAGTCTCTATCGCTGGATAATACATAGCCACTAAGGCCGCAGAGAACGAGGAGAACATTGGATAAAAAAGCAATCCCTTTAGGGGTATAAGATTACCATATACAGAAGAGAAAGGAGGTTCGATAACTTACAGTAGTATAGCGAGCGCTGTCCCCAGAAAGAGCGCTTCGATATGGCGTACTCTTGTACAGGCCCGTCATAGACTGATTGGAGCGCTCGATATGCAGCTGGGCGCATCAAGAGCAACGACATTCTTTGTAACACCTTTGCTGCGGAGGAATCAACGGCGACCATATCGACTTGGACCAAACCAGCGTCCTTGGTGGAAAAGTGGCTGAAGTGGCTGAAATCGTAGAGGAGGTTCAGGTCGACGGTGGTGTAAGAGACAAACGTCGAACACTGGTTTCCCGCAGTACCAAGATATCCCTGGATATCTGATCACCGACTCTGACAGCAAACCAGAAAACCGTCCCTGAGCATCTTCGCGACGGCAAACCGACAAGTCCCCCGCCGGGGATCCAATTCCGCGTGCACTCCATTCATTTGGTGGGACTGATGGGGAAAGTGCGCCTTGGATTTTTCCCGCTCTCTTAAGCACTGCCAACGATTCAAACGCCAGTGCTCTGAACGTCTGGCTTTTGTGAGCTTGAATCCCGGGGCCTCCGAAGAGGACGTAGATGGGCCTGTTGGTTACCTGCTAAGCTGTTGTCGTGACAAACGTAACTCAGGGGCTGTGTGTGGCACGAAGATGTGACATGTTGATCTTGGTTGCTACACATCATCATGAATCCGTGTAAGAGTCGTCAAGAACGCTCACCTTACAAGTCTCTGTCCGCAAAGCTCGTCGAGCAACGAAGAGAGTAATATCGAGAAGTCGTATTAGTAAGTTTTCGTGAGCTACGTTATCAATTGCGTCTCTCACAACTTATGCAGTAGGCTTCCCGAAACAACATTTCCTTCAAGTTGAAATTTCTGCATAACACCTCTATAACAATATGTCTAGTCTTTGGGATGGAGAGCCGACTGGTAGACTCTCGAGCTTGATAGCTAGAATTGGGAGATCACGCAAGCTGCGCGACTGTCGAACATACTATCGTGCGCCCGAATATCCCGACTTCATTGCCCGTAACATTGACATGGCTTTACTCGATATAGGTTTTGCGCTGTTCTTCATGTCGATAATTACCTTTCTAAACTCCCTCGTTCTGATTCTCTCTATCTTCAAGTTTGCCATATACGACTGTAAGGCCACTTCGTCGCCCTTCTAACTGCGTATTCACCCATAATATGAATCCGCAGTTGTTTACTTTTCGATGATGACTCTATTCTGCGGGTTTCTTGCCGGCTGTATTCATTACCTGTGAGCTTTTGAGCTTTCGCTTTTTGTTTCTGATACTAATTCCGCAATACAGGATTAAATTTAGCAACATGCCCGATTCTGATCATTGGCTAACTAACGCGCAAACGCATATTACAGGATCTTCAATTATCGCATTCGTCATGTTCTGTATGTGTAAATATGCTTACCCAGAGGTCTCTCAATCTGAATGCAATAATTGAATAGCATACAGCTCTTCTCTCCGAAGGCCTTTCAGTGCTCCTTTACACGCGTGCCTCGCGTTAAATACGAAGGACTTCCTTGGAAATATACGGTGCCAGATCGTGCTTGTAATGGACGCCATATCTTGGTTAGCGCCCTTTTCTAGTAAGCATTTCGTTTTTTTTTGGTCTGCTGGTTCCATATTTACTCTGCTTCAACAGTGCTCATTGCGGCATGGGTCGTTTACTTCTCGGCTGCCCATAGCGGCCAAAGTGCGGGCTGGAGGCATGTCAATGTCGCCGATGTCAATGAGCCGCAAGGCGAAGTTGCTTTGCCTTGAATATCTACGATCATGAGAACGATGCATGTATAATATTCAACTTCGATGAAATACGCCGAATAAATATTTATATCAGCCTCATGATAGTAAGTATGCGCATCCTCGATCATCCTGCTTGCAAAGCCTCAAAAAGCCGTGCTTAAAGCTGGCGAAGCATAATTTTAAACAATCGTGCAAGGCTTAACCGCGGCTCATTTCGTGGCATTTCCGTTGTTAATTATAGCCCGATTTCGAGGAAAGTCGCTATTAAACTAGCCGTCAAAAGACCGTCGGTTGGATTGGTACTTTTCATCGCCCGTTGATCCCCAAGGCCAGACCATATCCCTAATGGCTACCATAAGACTGACTGGTCAGTTAAACTCTGGCTTGGGCGCCAAAGGAGTCGACGGATACCCTTCCAATTCAACCACGCAACACATTCTCGTTGAACATGGACGAACGGGCCGACCGAACTCTATTGACGAGTTTGAAGATTTATGTTTCTGTGCGTGCCGCTTTCTTTCTCTCTTTCTGCTATGACAAACAAACAAGCCCTGCATTGCATAGTCCTAGCCTTATGTGGTCTATGGACAAACACATGCCTGCATATCGCCCTCGTCGCTCTCTACGTCGCGCAATCCTCCCCAAGATTCGATTGTAAGTCCCTTCATTGCTTCAAAGGGACCCGCCACGCGCTGACAACTCCTCGCCTTCTCGACAGTAATATGTTGGTCACTTGCCACTTTTTTCTGGGGAATCGTCGCATTGTCGGTGCATTCAATGTGCGTATACGCCCTCGAGGGCCTTTATTAATATCCAGGCTACTTAAGGCGTACTCCGAAATTGACCCTTGCTTGGTATTTTTAGGCGCCAAGCGAACCGAGTGTCAAAATTAGACCCTTCAAATGTCCGCGCGCGGAGCTCCCAGACACAGATTGGGGAAGCGCTGGTGCTCGCTGTGTTTATTGCTTGTAAGCTCTCGCCCCCTTTCAGAGATATCGAAAGCTATTGATGCTATCTTTGCACGCAGGGTATCGAGCTATCGTCGCTCAGAGAACAAGCCCCTTCATGGATTTCTTCAGCATGTGCAGTTCTCTTGCAACAGAAGAGGTTGGGCCCGCGTACTATTGGGGCACTCTATGGGGAATCACGCTTAGCGAATGTGATCTCGCCACCGCGATATCGAGCGTGACATGGGTCGGCCCCATCGCCCGTATGTCAAAAATCTATCTGAGGTTTTGGATTGATTTTGACTTCGGGTCTACAGTGCTTCTTGCGACGTGGACAATGATACTTCGTTGGACCATTAGTCCGGCGTCGGTTGCTCACGCTAGTCTGAATGACGTATTATCGACCTCAGCTACGACCTCCAAGAGTGAAAAGGAAGCTGATGACCGTATATCAATGTTGTCTGACACGGGCTCCATGGTTTAAAACCCGGAGCTTCTCCCGGACCTTTCTGCCAGGTGATAAGGCCGGCGAATTGTAGTGCATCCTCGACCACGAACATCACGCTTCGAACTCGCTTTTTGTATAACAATGTACTGTATTCTAGAGTCATGTTGTTTGTTTTATTCTTTCTCCTCACCCTCAATTTAATCACAGCCAATGTCCACGTAGCCTCATGTTACATGCGTATTAGCTGTGGGATAGACACCGATTTCTGTCGGGCCTTCCCGCTGCTAGGCCCCAATGGGGAGGTAGGTGGAGCTTCTCGACGTAAATAGTATTTCATGACCCTAATCCGGAAGCCCTTCCCGTTATGCGTATTTAAGGGCTCGGATTTTGGGTTAGCCTCTCTTTCACTCATCTCATTCGTCTCACTTATCTGAACTGCATCTTGGCTTCTACTTCCATAAAATCTCACCCGACTCTCTTCCTGACCGCCACCTCGAGATAAAGCACGCTCAGCGACTAGTTATAATTGATCTGCCCTTGATAACGCCACGCATTGAGCTCACCCTCCTATTTACCGTGCAATGTTCTCGAATAAACGTCAAGCCGCTTCAACTGTCGCACCTCCGGTCCCTCTGAAGAAGGCTAAAGTAGCAGACCAAGCAGACCTTAACGCCTTCTTCGCGCGGCCCTCCAAGCCTCCGTCGTCGTCTTCCGCCATTGTACGGAAAGATTCGTCGGCCGGAGGCGCTGACAATGGGAAGTGGCAGTCGATAACGGGACGCATGGCACCTATGAATCCGACTCGGCCTCGTCCATGCTGTAGGCATGGGCAGGCAACGGGGATATTTACGGCGTTCAAGTCAGAAGCTAACCGCGGTCGAACGTTTTATGGTTGTACAAAGTAAGCCATCTAATAAACACTGTTCTACCATGTCTGATCTTTAGGAAGAACTAGATGGCCGAAAGACGAGAATGGAAAATATAAAAACGTCAAAAGATCTCTCCATCCGCAGAGAGATTGTAATTATTTTACTTGGGTCGATGTTTGGGAAGGTCGGCCTATTAAAGATATAAATTGAGTACATCTTATCATATTCAGTTATTTTCTTCACATCTACATATCGTGCTTTTTAATCGGTCATTTCTATCTTTCAAATTTTCCAAACTTTCTTTAGCCTCTGCTGCAGTCTTTTATCAGTACCTCTTCTATTATATATTCATAACTTTTCCTTATTCTAGTGTATTTACTCTTTATGCGTCCTTTCAACGAGAATGTGGTGAATTTGACAATCCCTCGAAGTCCCAAAGTCACAGTACCACATCTACGACGGCAGTGTTCGGCAGTGCCAAAATCTATTTGGGTTACGGCCATATCGGGCCATCACGTCGTCACGCTTCTGCTCCCAATGTTGGCGCTTCCGAAAATACCCTATGTCTTCATCCACCATTTCGTCGACCAACTTAACAACACCCGTAGACTTGAAAAGTTTCACAGGTGATTACTACTGGCCCAGTCCTCTGACTTCTCCATGTCGCTGTTGATTTCTGTCTCACATGGACTGGTATTGTCGTCTTGTTCTGGTGAGCATCACAAATTTTAACTTGCGCTGTACAGTATAAAGTCTAGTCGCTGCCATCCCCCACTAGTATCCCCTCTCTCGATGTCATTTCTCTGGCTGCTGAAGAGATTAGATTCTCGACGACTAATCGTCGCATTTGCAACGCTTCTCTTCAAAAGTCTCGCTCTGCCTCCGTTCTGCACACGTTGGGTTGTTTACATCTCAAGCAGATGGTCCAGCCGTATGAAACTCACAAACACGCCACACGGTTCCGGTAATTGTACTCTCGTCGACGATATTTCCGATTCTATTCATTCAAACCGCCGTCAAGGACCTATCCATTCTATGGCGTTCCATATCGAATGCAACTTACACGTTGATAAAAAGAGGGATGCATCTTCGTCATTCTCTCCTGCGTCTCGTTCTCTGTTGGAAATAGCTCCTTCTCGCCCTTCTGTTTCTGTCTGTGGATACCTTGGACCGACTGCACGTCGGCGGCTAGCATAGTTCACGTACTCCACTCACCACGCTGGAAGAGGCACCTAGAACTGGATGGCGAATCAATCCACTGAAGGTACATTTGAGCCTGTAACAAACACTCCGCTGCAGAAAGCACCGCTTGGGCCGCTTTTTTTTCTTCTGCGCACGGGTTTTCTCGTCCTCGCTTGGGCGTGTACATCTGTCGTAAGTTTCTTCTGGTTCCAGGCATTCTGTCTCTTGGGTTTTAAATTCATTAATTTTATTTCACATAGAATTTTGGGAGACCAGCCGCTCCATCGACAATTGAAACACCCTTGTCAACGAATTCCAAGCGCCATCTGTGGTCTGGGTCAGCGTTCATGATACGCACCTTCATTTAAGTCTCGCCTCTAAATTCCACCACTGACTTCTCTCATCACCACCGTAAGATATCTACACCTCCTCCATCGTCACCGCCGTCGGCTTCTGCATTCTCTGGATCGTCCTTACTCTCGGCATCATCATGAGCCTCGTTTACGCGCGGAAGCCATACGAGAATTTCGGAGGTCTGCCATATATCATCATCGCCATCGCGTTCTGGATCCTCCTCTCCGGCGCTGCTGAAGCCTGGTTCTTCGCACGGAGCGGTGTCAAGCTCTATGTCTCTGTCAACGGCGTTCAGGTACCTCAAAGCGAAATTAATAATATCCTCAACGCAGCGGGTATTCCTGTGAAGTATAGGAGTTCCGTTATGTGTACGTCCCTTTTCTTGATTTATCAACTTGGTCACTCTGGATTGTGGACTCGCAGCTGATGAAATCTTGTAGGGCGAGTTACGATTGCATTCTTGTGGATTAGCTGGGCATTCGCTCTTGCAGCTGCCGCTGTACTTTTCGCCTCAGACATCGAGTCGGATCGACATGCCAGACCTACACGTTTCTCCGGTAAAGCAGCTACCTCTACCGCCGCCGTCATAGATGTCAACAACCTGGATCTAGAGAAGCAACCCACAGGCCAAAGGGTTTTCACTGACCCGTTTCCGCTCGACCACGCTGGTATTGGCGGCGACGCAAGAATGAATGCGGGGACGCCAAGCGGGGATAGTATACAGGAAGTGCCGGTCCTAAAGGCAGAGAAGTCGATCCAGGCTCCTGTTGTCGCAGGCGAGGAGAGCGCGGCGACTGCCATTGCTGATGAGCGGATGAGTCCGAGCCCTTTGGACCTCGGGAAGAATTGATTTGGCATAGGACATGGACAATGGGTGACGGCGCGTTTTTCCTCCTTTTTTATATTTTTCTTCGGGTATTGTGTATCGGAATTGGAAGGACTGTCCAGCCCCTTGTCTTTCTGACCATCTATGCGTTTGACGACGCAAAGGTTGAGAAAGCCAGACCCCAATACAGCAATTTATGATAGAGAGCTTGACTCTCGAGCCAGAGTTATCTTTTTATTTTCGAAGAATAATGAGAAGCCTGAATTGACATGTGCTATGCTACAAATGAGAATTATAGAGATGAGAGATAAAAGAAATAAAGATATATCTATGAATACAGTCGCAATGCAAGGTATAGTCCGCAACATAAAAATCTGAAAATAACGGAGATGGTCAATGGTAAAGCTACCTTGGATTTGTTTGTGGCTTCGTGTGTTGCACTGTTCGCGCGCATTTATTCGATGGTGAAGGTGGGGGTTCAAAAACGGCTCTTGATCGCTTCCCTGACGACACAGTGTCGCTCGCTGCGCCCCAGTCCTGCATTGTCTCTCCATTGAATGTTGGGACCGGTCCTGGCATCACTTGCTGCGCTCTTCTGGGTAGCGGTGCAGTTTTCCGTGGCGATTGGGGCGAGTCGACGTCCATCCTATCCTCGCTCGCATTTTGGGGCGCAGGCGCTTGACTTTGACTGAAAAATGTGCTTTGAACCTGAGTATGACTTGTGTGCACCTTTGCATGCTGCTCGATCCTGGTTAACAACGGGTTCTCATTGGGCTTGTCGCTCATTGGCCAGTATGGATCGTTGAGTGCTACATTGAACGTTGTTATGGCCCATTTTGATGAATCGAGTCGTCGACGTCGCTCTTCGAAAGACTTCCACTCTTTGACTTTTTCTGAGTTGCGCGCTTCTAATCCAGCTGGACGCTTCAATTTGTCATAACGAGCGGCACATGTTTCTGTGAGTGCCTCCAGTAAGCTGAGCAGCGGGCCTTCTGCGAACCCGCAGTCGGAAATAGCGTGGCCTTTCAAAAAGAGTCGTTTTTGTGTCCCTCCAGCAGTGATGTTACCGACGGAATTCGTGTAATCAAATACTCGGGATAGAGTGTTCGTGAGTTCGGATGCGCCTAACGTATGACGAACGTAGAGCAGGGCTATCCAGGTGAGAACGTGGAGGAACGACTCTAGGTCATCGGCACGTTCTGGGTGCAGCGGCACCTCACTCATTTGCAGCTGAGCAGACATAAACTGCCACGTACCCTATAAAAGACAAGTCAAAATACTGTTGCTGCTTCGATCAGAGGAAAAAGATACTCACGGATCGTTCACTTGCTCTGGCTTGCTTCTTCGTGTCTTCAAAAAGCTTGCAAAGATCAAAGTCGATCAAAATTCCGCGGCCATTGTCGATTATCAAGATATTTCCAACGCTGATATCGCGATGGATGATGCCTGCTCTGAGGATTTGATCGTGGGCTGAAAGATAGTTTGTGAGATTCCATTCTAATGGCAATAAGGTGGTCCACATACCAATCATAGCGTCGCGCATTGCGGTAACTAGCTCCTTCGTCGATCTATAAGATGTAAGGTCGCGACCGACGACTCCAAGAACCAGTCGGTAGTGAATATGACGACGGAGTGCCCTCTTCCTGGCCCAGTTCGCCCATTTTGCTACAGTGTAGGTTTGTGCGCGCGTTTCATGTCCAAGGTCGCCAGCGCACTCAAACGGTGCAATATTTTTGACACCGGCGTTGTGCAACTCGCGGTAAAATTTTCCTTCCTTGTCAATGCCGAGAAGAGCAAGTCTCCATGTATTCTTCATGAACATGACAATTATCCACGATATGCGCGACCGACCAAGGACAAATCTTGCTTGAAAACGGGTCGCTTTCCAATAAAGTAGCGTACTGAAATCTCATTTTCGTCATCATGGACTTCGAACTTGAAGAAATTTGAGTCTAGTGTGGGCTTCTTTTGCGCCACGGTCGAGATGAACACGCGCTTCTGCGATTTCCTCGGGATTAGGCTTCTTCATAGTGGTGTCGATTCCGCGTAAATATCCAGACGAATTTAGCCAAATAATGATCAGTTAGAGGAAATTGCTGCGTCACGACCACTCCTGCACGATCCCAATAAATGAGCCTCGCATGCGTCTTGAGGATGAGAATCGAGAATAGGTGGGTACGAAATTAGAAGGTGAATGGGATACGGCATAGGAAGTTAGCTGGCCAGCTGTCTGCTTGCTGCTCTGGGATGTCCGCACAAAGTTATCTTCATCGCCTTCGGAGGGAGTATCGCAGAAAGCATCATTAGTGGTATTGTTCTTGAATTCGAACGTCAGCTCTGCTGTTGAAAGGTCTGTTGATCCGACCCGTCCGCAATTGGGGCGATAGTGTAATATCTGGCATAAGCTTTTCTTGAGTGAGAGTACCAAAGCTTGAGTCAGGCTTATGATGGGTGTCGATGAGTTGAAATGTGCCACAAAAGGGCGTGATGGCGTGGATCTAGTGGTCAAATTTTCATGAGTATATCTCTTACAAGCAAACAAAGCCACCTGCCATAGCGCCATACATCTCATTCTCCGTCCCTTTTTTAGTGACCTCTTCGAAAAGACCTTTGTGGATTCTGTCATCAAAGACGAAATGTTCAGCCGGGACTGGTAGAAATTCGTTGAAGAACTGATCGACAGGCATAGGCTCCACAAATTTATCGGCCATTTATTCGCTGAATTCCACTTTCCTCCCTGATGCAAGGAGTTGATGTGTCGAGAAGGCTTTGGTGGCTGATGCTTTGCCTTTCACTGGTGTGCTCCACGTCTGGTTGGCTGTCGGCGTGGATGCTGTCGCGTTTCGAGCCCGGTTCCATATTGCTCTGATAAGGTCCATGCTTTATCGTAGTGTATCCGTATAAAAAGGATAAGTGTTCAGAATGGAAAATGAAGGATTAGAGATGGTGGTAGTTGCAGAACAAAAGATGTTGAAGGAGCGAGTTGAAGTTCAACTTATGAGATTGTTCCAAGCGCGACGATCACGTGGTAGTGTTACTTTAGAGAACATCCGCTCCGCTGGATAAGACTCGAGACTCGAGACTCGAGACTGGCAAATTCCGGCTATACCTGATGGCCTTCCGGCACCCCTAACTCA
>MU155597.1:0-20469 GCA_015484465.1 Pholiota conissans
TTTGAGAATTTAGGACACTTGCGAGATAGCGCACTTGAAACGCATCCTGGATCTGACCAGCATCCAGGCCATAATATAGATAGTTTCGTTGCATCGTTGAAGATGAATGGTCTTTCTCGCTCATGTTTTCTCTTTCACGGTGTTGTCCATATTCATAGTTTTTGTGTTTCTCTCGTACCTCTATGAGCTCTCGTGTCGGCCCTTGGCCTGCCTCTATTAGCTTCGTCTTTGTAATAGAATCACCACTACTAAGACTTTGGAATGGCGTCATATGAGGGTCCAGCCGCGCTCTTTTATGCTTGCCATTCAGAACTCACTCACTCAAACATTCACGGCCAAATATACCCTACTAGTTTATAGATTTGCTGAGGAAAGTGTGTTTGGAATAACCGTGCTCTCTCTGATCAAGCATGGACAACGACCGAGTAACGTTGCAAGTACGTAGTGATCTTTAGGTTCTTGGATTGACTCGCCGCAGAGATTAATTCAACGTTCGTTCTATCGCAAATGAGACTAGGCTCTCTCAAAAAAAGCGAGTATTCGTGAGACCCTTATGACATTCTATCATTACAGACAAATTAACACTCTCCAATTTCGCCCAAAGATAATCGACTAACACAATCGAACACTATTCTTAGTCCCTCCCGTCCTAATACCTACCCTCGTAAGTCTATATTACGAAGTTGAAAGGCACGGTAAGTATTTCTAAAGCTATGAGTCCTTAAAATACCCGCCCCGTACCTCATTCCGTCCATCAAAAAATCGCGGTCCTTGAATTCTATGCGGTCATGGTTTTAATTTTGGTATTCAAGGTCAATCGGGCGCCGGGGTATATACAAAGGTCGGGGTCGACCCTCACGTATCTCCGTGTGTTTATTTCTGAACGCAGATTTTAGGTTTACAAAGGGGAAATGAGATTGCAGGGTTGTCGAGAACACGTATGTATAGCGCGATCGGGGTGGTGGGGCGGACTTTGTTGGGTAAAAATACGCTCTCTCTCTCCGCTGTGCTTCATTCCAACTCATTTGTTGCGAAGGCGCGATAGAGAATAACATACGAACCACTATATTCGAATCGTATTTACCAATACACGTAGTCTAGAACTAGAAATGTGACACAAAGACGCAATCGACATTTAAAAATCAACGATACTAACAAGCGAATTATCAACGATAGCGAGTGCATACAGCGAAATAGTGGAACTGGGCGCAGGCGGAGCGGCTTTTAGCGATGTATGTGGTGACGGTTATGGGGTGACGGATGAGACGGCAGTGAAGAAATGTGGAAATGATTTGAGGAGTCCTGCGATTGTAGACGTGAAAGATGTATAGTGATATTGTCCGTTATAAAAAAGACGAAAAAGAAAAAAAAGCGAAGCGGAAGAGGAAAGACACGCACACAACTAACGACATGACGAAGGACTTGAAGACGGGACAAGGACGGCTATCCGTCTTTCATATCTTTCTTCCCATCTCCACCTCTGCCATTCACACTCGCGGGCGACGCCAAAATCCCACCCGGCCCCTCGTCTTCGCCCTTCCTCTTCCCACTATTCCCACCTCCCATCCCACCGAGCAAACCACCCGCGCTTCCAAGTCCCAGTCCACCGAGACTTGATCGTCCACGATCGCCACCACCGAACATGTCCTGGGGACCGCCGCGTTCCCAAGACATCGACGAATCACGACCGCCCGCGCCGGCACCTCCAGCGCCGGCACTGTTGTTCGAGTTGGGGTTGTTGGGGTTCGATGCATTGGGGTTGTTGCCGGATAGAAAGTCCAGCCAGTTCCCCGAGCCAGGGGCGGACGAGGAGGGATCGGGGCCGGCGGAGGAGGCGCCACCCGAGGGGTTGGAGACTATGACGGTGGGCGCATTAGTTCGGAAGAAATTCCAGACGAAAAGGGAACGGATAATAGAAAACGAAGTGTGAGACGCAAACAAATATAGAAAGAAAAAGAAATATACGACAAAGGACGGACGGGCAGGGGATAAAGAACGACGATATCAGAGAAATGAATGAACGAAAGGAGACAGATGTTTGCGTGTGAATGGATACATGTGGGTACGTCGTATGTGGGTGGAGGAATGGAATGGAAGGATGCCAAAATGGTAGATAGTGATCGTAAACTCAATTCAAAGCGAGTACGATGGGGAAAGCATGCACCAAGGGAGGATACAGTTCGGTATGAAGGAGAAATGAGCGAGGATGTTCGCAACCGAAAGCGAGAAGTCGAAGAGGTAAAGGGGAAAAAAATGGGAATACGTAGAAAAAAAGAGAACGACGGCATATTGGGGTTTGAAGGAGCTCGCAAGGTCGAAGGAAAGTAACAAAGAAGATCCAGGCTACCCACCTGAGCTACTAGGGCCAGAGAGACCCGCCCCGCCCCCACCACTGCCGTGTACAGGCCAATCCAACCCGAAACCACCACCACCACCTCCACCAGGTCCTCCACCGCCCTGACCGGAATGTTGACGACTCTGTTCATCGGCGTCTAGAAACGCCGCGAACGGATCGCCGCTACCACCTCCGGGGCCCGATCCCTGAGCTGAGTTCGGTGGCTGACTGCGCATCATCGACGTATACATCCCAGGAGCGTCGTACGACGACGAGCTGTTCGTGCGCGCAGGCATACCGAATCCTCCGCCGCCGCCGCCGCCGCCTGGAGCAGAAGAACCACCGCCGCCTGAGCCGCTACGAGACGACGCAGAGCCCCGAGGGAAATCCGAATTGAGTGGTATGAACGATGGCGGCGGTGACTGGTGCGATGAGACAGGGAAGAAGGGCTGATACTGACCCGACCCGCTGTGATGCTGGCTATGATGGTGGTGTTGGTGGGGTGCATATCCTCCTCCGCCTCCGCCTCCTCGAGAACCGAACGGCCCCGATGGTGTAGCGCCTTGGTACGAGTACGGTCCCCCGGATGGGTCAGATGGGTTGTCCGATGGTGAGCGCGAATGTCCTGGTTGGAGGTGAAGTCCTTGCCGGTGTGTACGTTTCGGGTCGCGAGGCATGTCGCGAGCTGCTGAGATGTGAAGACTTGAAGCGCTGGAACCCGGTTGACTGCTAATACCGTGAAGAGAGAGAGGCGGAGGTTGTGGGATGGAGACGTGGCGACCACTCCCATAATCGATCTGTAAAAACATCAGTCAGTACATATATCGAAAAAAAGACAATCCCCATTCAAATCAGAAACAGACGGCTCTCTAATCCATAAAACGGCTCCAGCGAGCCGTTTTCGCAACGACGAATACGAGGAGGAAGGCGTAGTTGGCTGATACGAGGTCTGTGTAATGCCTTCACCAGCACACAGATCATCGAATGGCCACCACATCGTGCCCCACCGCAACCCTCGACTCCGTTACGTCTATGTGTATCGCTCTGCAGGCGTTGCGCGCTACCACCGACCCCGTCGCATGATGTGGTTAGCATCGAAACCCACATCGGAGACACTGCTCCTCGAGTGAGCACACGGCCCATCGTTGCGCGAACGATAAGACACTGACAGGTGAACCTGGCAGCGCTTGACGGAGCCAGGAGAGTGGGTCTGAGTAGTCTTCCAAGCGCAGGGATATCTTCTGCCCTCCAAGCGTGCTTTCACATGAGCACCGCCCATACGCCTCGTCCTACGAGCGCCGTTTCCGAAAGATAGAAATTAAGCCCAACAGTGAGAGAGTGCCACGTACCCCGCTGCCCGTCATCAAGTCCGTCGCATGTTTCAACTTCCCGCTGTGCGTTCGCTTCGTCCTGGACGGTGCATCCTCGTCCTCGTCACCGTCCTCATCATCGTCGCCGCCGATGTCGTCGATCTTGCTGGCGGCGTTGCCCGAGAAGTCGGTGGGGCCGCGTGTGTCTTTTTCTCCGTCATGCTGATGGCAACGCGATAAGGATCGGTGGTGGATACGGGGACGAAAAGAGGACGCACTCGAATATGCCTCTCGACGATGTCGTGGATGTCAGAAGAGCCGTATTGGTAGAGCTTGACGTGGTGTCCTGGTCGCTCTTCTACAACAACGATAAAAATAGAATGTCAGCACGCCAAGATATCAGACTCCGCGACTGACGCACGCACCGAAGATGATCACCGCGACGTCCACCGAGCAGAGCACGCCGAGCTCATATGCTTTTTTGAAGAGGCCATTCTTTCGCTGGATAACGCCACGGCGAGAGAGGGACGTCGACGAGGAAGAGGATAAGAATATACGCCAAGACTAAATGAATACACAAAAATAGAGAAAATATAAAAACGCTGCGTGCCTTTAAAAAAGTAACGGAGCGGTTTCGTTCGTGCTAAGTATAATTCGAGGTAAGCGACGAGGCATTAGCGAGGAGGAAGGGGGGAGCGGGACGACGATAGAGGAGGGGATGACGAGGGGAATGTAGACAGCGGGCGTAGTACTTACGGTGATAGGCTGGATTTCGATTTTTCGACGGCCCATGGTGTCTGTACAGGAAGGAAAGGTGGGGACGGGTCAAATCAGGGCGAGCTCGCTCTTTCTAACCTTTCAACCCGCCTTACCAGACTTTGTTGTGCACTATTGCCTCGGCACGCTCCAGCCGGACGGCCATCTCCGCCGCCCCGCTCACTGTGATTGGTTCCTGTGCCCCAATATTGCGTACCCCGCTCAGCGTGCCGATTTTTTGCCGCTCTTGCTTATGGACGAACTCTCTCACACCCACACCAGTCGACTACAGCACCCGGTGATATCGTGTTCTCGCATCAGCCAGCGTGTTTGTTCCCTTCTCTCCGCAGCATTCGCTCGTTTCGTTGTTTTTCCCCCCTCTCGCCCCCGTTTTCGCCTGAATCTCATATCGGAATCGCTCGCTGTCGTCGGATCTTTTCATGTTTGTTGTTTGCGCTTCAGAAGCTGTCCTGTCTTGTCCTGTCCTGTCCTGGTTTCCCCCCTCGCTCTCATCACTGCATGTTTGACGGACGCGCTACGTGCATGCCTCCCATACCTGTGCAAACTGGTCAGCCGTCCGTGGCCGTGGCGCTTCTATCACCGAAGAAAGGGTGCCACACGGGGCAGTTCCTTCCTTATAGAAAAACACAACAACATACATCATATCATATCATCACATCGCCGCCGCTTGTTTGTTCTGTCCAGTGTCCATGTCATACTGGCGTTGCTTAATCTCCCCTTTCCTGCCCACCTACCCGCTAACGGTCCCCTTTCCCATTCCTTTCCAATCGCTTTTATCTCGCATGATGTCATTTCCGGCAGCGCGCTTGCCGAAGTGGATGGGTATGGAAACCACTCCCATCTCATCGCGTCCTCGCGTCGCACCACCATCGTTCCAGCATCAACCATTCATCCAACAAACAACCACAACCTACACGTCAATTTAAGTTTGTTCTTCGCGTTCGCGCTCGTTCGTTCATTCCTTCAAACCATCGTATTCGTTTCTTTGCTCATTTCTTCCGCGGAACAGAAAACAGGCCGTCTCGGGCACGGCACCACGATCTCTCATCAGCGAATCAAATGACGGTCGTTAGCAAGCTGCGCCTTTACTGACACGTCCAAGCCTGGGCGGCTCGGATGTACATCCTGACGGGCGCTCCCACACTCCACGACTCTTGAGACAAGACACTCGAGATTCGATCCCACTTCGCAGCTCCGCGTCTCATGACTCGCGGGCTAATGTCCGTTGTTCTCCACTTAGAACATAACCTTAGATTTCCCGTTGGGACTAGGACTTCGACGCTGGCTCCGCTTGGCCTTGGTGGCGGGCCCTTATCGATGCACTACTTCGTATGTAAGTAGAATACAATGGGTAATAACTCAATTCGACGGCCGCGGTTGCGGTTGACTGGATTCTTGACCTGGGTTCTCTACGCACACATGCACGGTATGCTGCGTTGAAGATTTGGCTTGGCGATGAGTGTGAGATGGGCGTTCTGAGCACTCGAGTACCCGATGCGTGGCTCCCTGTGCTCGATGCCGAAGACGGCGAGCTATATCTCCTCTCCCCCCGGTCCGCGCTGGTCGCCGTGATCATTTCTGCGCCCATACTAAGGTAGAATCACACTGCGCGTTTCTCTTGTCGCACTTAACCTGAATGAAAGTTCCGTCTCCCTAATCCTAATCCTAATCTCGCTTCCTCTCCGTATGCCTCTATTTTCCTTCCCATTTCATGCCTACAGTATAAAGAACAAACGCTCTGAACAACTGTTAAAGTATGTGCTTGATCACTACGCACAGCATGCCACATGTACTCATTAGAATTCATGCGTGCGTACTGCGGCCTTCCATTCCATTCCGTCTCTCATTACGACGGCGCCTATCGTTCTATTTATTTGTACACCAACTAATTTACCTGTTATAGCCCCCTTTGTGCTGTTGTAAATCATAAGATTTGGGCCCTTGCGAATTAGATTACTCTACGCAAGCTATGATAAAGATATGAGGTGGGCATCCCAGACTCAAAGACCGACTCGGAGACGCGGATTTGTTCGCCCGAGCACGTTGCTTCTAGATACTCGTACGTCCGTATATGTCTTGGATGTATGTATATTCTTTTCCCCTTCGCTCGCCGAGCCTTCTGCGTTTCAGACTGAGCACTTGTTCTTCTTCCAGACATTATTGCTGCTCTCCGATGCAGCTGGAATGAGAGATGATAGTGGTCTTACAAATTGGAACATAGACCCAGGCGAAGAAGGCCGCAGGCGAGCGGGTAGATATCTATCTCTCACGCAAACTCTATTAAATCAAGAGATGACAATGTATTCGAACGCAGCGGACATAAATAAATACATATGTTTGTAAATAGCGTAACGAAGTCCTATATGCGTAGAAAGAACTCAATTTTTGTCGTCTTCTACCCAAAACAAGTGGCATATGCTATGTGTGCACACAGAAAGGAATGTGACATACGCCGCTGGGTATTAAATCTTAAATAAACCTCGGATCTGAGTATCTAAATTAGATTTGTTCCCAATCTTGGAGAGTTGTCTGAACCGACGCAGGACCGCCTCTCTGTGTGCATTCTCTTTGCATTCCGTTGTGATTTTGGGGACTGAACTTTTGTGCGGCCATCTCGCTGACTTCGGCGACTCGTTCCTCTCGCCCGAGCTAGGCTGTGCAACTAACGAACAAACGCAAAAATGAGGCGTGGACAACGACCACGAGGATACTCGTATACATTCCTACTGGACAAACATCGAGACAACGCAACCCCCCTGGAACTGAACGGCCCCATCATGCGTCATGATCGTGCGCATCTGACCTCTGCCTGCGTAGGAATAACTCCCCATAATTAGAACAAAGACAATGTCCACATGTAAAGAACTAGGTGCCGCGGTGATCTTATCTTCCCCCGCCGTTCGGCGACGGGGATGGGAGATTTGAGATGGGAAGCTAGAAGACCTGTTACATACATTCATACCGTATACGCAGACGGCCGTCAATTTCCCTATCTCGTTATTCCATTCCAATTTCCTCCGATATTCTAGCTCTCAATCGCCCAAGTCGCTCCAAGAACAACAGGCCTCTCGCCACGCACGATACAAGAAAGACCCTCATTTCTAGTGCGTCCCCACGTCAGCGTATACCCGACGATAAAGCGCCTCGATCGTTCACACCACCGTGAGTGTGACGCAATTCGTGTGGGTATTTTGGGATGAACAGCGGTATTTCTGTCTAGGGGATCCTGGAAAAGGAACCAGAGGACAAATACATCGAACAGGTAGTTACATGATTATTCCCCTCAGTTCTCTCTCTATTGTCTGCATCGCCCGAGATGCCCTTCTCGCTTCGTATATCAGTCGAACTTTCTGGTCGTCTGATATGCTGTGTGCCCAAGGCTATTGTTCATCGGCGCGTTGTCCTCGCTACGATCTATATTCTTACAAATGTTATTTCCGGAAAGCGAGCATTTTTCAATTCCCAGCGCCGTCTATCTATTCTTAGATATTATATTAAAATAAACCCCTCTTTCAGCTATTATTGCTGTCGATGTGCGCCTCGCTTACAGGCTGCTTTATTAGAGACGATGATTGCGTTAAGTGGTATAATAGCAATTGAAAATAGGTTGCGTATATCTGTAGCATCGCGGAAGATGAAATTATGGTTAAAATAGTTAGACTTGGAAGTTCGTCATTGTTAAAAATGTCGGTTTATACATACGTATACGCTGTATATGGGGCGCGTGGATACTGGAATACTATAGGCGTGACGGGCGCTTATTGCGTCTGAACTTTGGATGATATTTAGACTCGTTGCATTAGGAATACATTCATCAGCCCTCTCCTACATAGGAGGCTGAGTTCGACGAACTTGCGTTCCACATCTTCCAGCAGTCACGATGCTGACATACACGTCCTTGAACATTCCTGAAGCATCGATACTACCCGGGATGTGGGATTTTTGACTGCGCAGTTGCGGTGCACCTAAGCCTAGGATGGATACTCACAGACATGGATCTTGATTAATCCGTGCCGTAATCAGCGACAACGGGTATACATAACAGCATGAATCGACACGACGTGATGCTTGAAGAGGACGATTATTCGCTGGAAGCACCGTAGATTGTGATTTGTGATGTTGGGGAGGCATAACTGTTATTGCCAAGCCAGCCCGTCATAAAAATTTCTAACTTCGATATGTGATTGTAGCGTGGCATTCATTTCGAAGACGAAAGTTTCATACAACTCTGATATGAGGATGAAAACGTATCTGGCGACAAGACTGTCACCTATTTTCACAATTTCCTGAACGATCAACCTTACACAGGAACCTTAACCCGACTTCAGACGCAAGTGACTGATCTATTTGGGGCGTTAGCGAAATATAGCCTCCGTACATACGTCAAATATATCGTTGCCGATACAGTATATCTACGGATACAATACGGCCAACAATTTTGACCTGCATCGTCCTCTCCGCAATCACATCCACAGGAGGAGGAAAGCAGCGGTCACCCGTTCGCGGAGAATCCTTCTCACCTTTACATCTGCAGCTGATCATCCACATATTGCGCCCGAGAGTACGATGGACACCATACGCGTGCTCGATCTTCCTTCTGATAAGGACTTTTACAGCGCGTTTTGCGTACAGTCTGTGGCCCTCTGTCCTTAAGCGCTAATACTCGTATTTTGATCGTATATTCCGCACTGGTTTTAAAAATCTAGGTGAAGGAGTATTGCATCCAAAAATGAGTACAACGTCCCCTCGACCCGATCTCAGAAGCAGAATATGTCGGCTCCGCAGGGTAGCATATGTCTTTCACCGCACTGTGTCCACGACACCCCTTTGCGAGCTAAATATAAGTGGGACCCTACCGATCCCTGTATTGCGCACCGAGGCGTGCCGGCGTTATATACAGATTACCTGTTTAGGGAGACTCGCTTAGACGGAGAATGAGCCGACTATAGGTTCCATGTTTTCACATAGCCAAGGAGCAATGTAATGAGCGATTGTGTGCCTCTGAAAGTAATCAAGCCTCCAATTTCAAATCGTGTTGACCGACCGTGAAGCTGCGGTTATTCTTTGGCTAATCTCTCATGGTAGTACTTATTACAACTGTATAGACCATAAGTAGCTCGCTCAGATCGTAATCTCACTGGTGTTATGAAGCATATGGCCTTGGGCATTGAAGCATATTAACGCGGCAGAGTATGCCGTCTCATGGTGGCGCGTGTGTTTATAATACCATCCCCTTCGTTAATTCGCTGTTTAACATAAGCCAATGTAATGTGGTCGATTACATCTTGCGGAAGGACGTTAAGTACCCTGTATTTTCAAAATCGCAGCCAATTACACGCGTCTTAGTAGACTGGGAGCGAATGCCGTAGACAACGTCCCGGGTGCGCGGACGTCTATGAACAATCACAAATTCCGTCTTGACTGCTGCGGATTGTGTATCTACTGGATAGTATCGACAGCGGCGACTTGGCATACATTATGAATTACGTCTGCGCATCGAGGCGACATGTATGGTGCTCTCCTTGGTGTGAACAGCAGTTTCTGATTATCGGAAAATTGAAAACTCGTATTCAGATTCAAATGTTGGTCATAAATACATGGCTCCATGCCATTTTTATAACTATTTAACGTTATGATTTGCATGCTTTCAGACCGTTTTAAGTGTTCAAAAGCATATTGACGGCGTACCTATTAGCTTCTCAGACTAACTGGAAAATAGAGTATAAATATACGATTAAAAATGTTACTTTTCGCTTCTGTATTCAACTTCCATCAACTCGGTATCGTCCTCACCATTCTCAAGCCATACCCACCGCTCAACTGTCGGCAAAATGTCAGGACTAGGCTTCAGAACTTTTCATCAGAATTTCCATTCCTTAGAGAGGTAATGAGTATGCCGAGACGGCTTTGTTATTCAGCATCGGTTCATGTGCCGCTGAAGTTTATTTTGAGAAACCAAATTCCCATCTTAGCCAGGATCTCACGAGAGTATCTACCTTGTGTATAACGGGCACAGAGCGTGCCTGGATATTCTTATACTCTTGAGAGCATCGGATTATTAACCAGCTTCCGAAGACGCTAGACACTGTATTGGATTCTCTTTGCGAGCGAAGCGCAACAAACAATACTATGTATCATTTTCGAGCGCATATGACTGCCCTCACATCGTATGGTCTACGAACCAAACAAAGTGTCATCACAATGATGGGTGAGAATTCATTTCAGCGACCATTAGACCAGCGGAGAGGTTTCAAATGCGGCTTGGAACATTTGATGTTCGTCTTCATGAATGCAAATGGTTAGCTCTGCGATACATGAGAGAATGAGATTTTACACATGACCTCCAACAACATCTATGACGCCAAGATCGTAAACCTTTGCTTATCGCAGTGGAAGTGAGAGAATAGCTTGAACAGGTCCTCACGACGTGCTGATACACCCAGGCCACTGCTGCGCGTTTGTAATCGTGGGTAGCATTTATCCAATTTCATGCATCCCATCGCACTGTCCGCGACACATATGACGCCGGCCTGCCAAGGTGGTACGTCTTTTATGAGGTCTAATTTGCGCGAAGAGTCAGGACACTAGGCGAGGAGAGCATATATGGAATTAATATTAAGTGGGCATATATTATGAAGAAAATAAAACGAGTGTAACGTCGCGCTATTTCCGCCGGGGTATCTAGCTGAGCATTACTGCTGGCTATCTACACACCGCCCACCTTTCCAGATGTTGCGCCGCGTAAATTCCTTTCGAGGTCGAACAGGCGTACGGTACATCACCGAGCAGCACAGTCCCGGAAATGCAACCGAATATCGAAGCACATAACTCCACGGATTTCATTGGCTTTGTTCTGCCAGCGTTCAGCGCTGGAGCACGGCGGTTGATAGACATTCGAACAGATACGTGATAAAGTTTGAATGGAGCGAGGAAGTCACACGCACCATGCAAATGCAGTAGGTTCGTTGGAGAAACCAATAGCCGAACAGTTTCTCAGAAGTAAAGCGGCATCAAGGAAGAAGGAGTGGGGACAAGACGCCACGTAGTAAGCTCGCATTGAGAGTTCAGACTAATGCTCTAGGAGATGTAAATAGTGTCGAATGGATAGGCTTGATGGTTTCGCTCTTCCGCCGATGGTATTGAAGGAGACAAACCCAGGTGCTACCCAAAAACAGAATGCTTTAATTAACCTATCTACTCGTTTCCCTTAATGTTATTTCATTTTTGCGCGTTGCGACACAGAGAGGTAAAAGAAACTGGAAAAAAAGACAGACGACAGGCATTTCCACAAACAATGAACTCCGCCAGTGAGTTCTAATTGAATCGGGAACATTGAGCGCCATCAAAGCGCCATTTACGTTCGTCATCGACTCAGCCTTAGCAGAAATTCAAGTTCACGACCGAGATACGTCGACTGACAGAGTTTACTGATTATCTGTGAGTGTCTGAATGTCTCTTGTGTTGTACTTTACGTGCTCGATACCCAGAAAATGGCGAAGCAGATATCAGCCGAAAGTTTTTCCTCGTCTGCTAGCATAGCAACGGTGTGGACGTTGTCATATTTGCCTATCTATATAGTGTGTTGTCACCGTAGTAAGTGTCGTTCTGATCTTTCCGTTATCATCGTAGGGAAGCCCACAGCTTCTCTCTTGGATTTGTGACACATAATTTTGCCTACTACGATATTTGGAGCGACGATGTGGATGTAGTAAAGTAGTGGACTGGTACGCAAAATTCTTAACTTTCGGATATATATAATCTCGAAGAGTCTAATCGTACACAAATAGCATTAAGCGCTACAAGTCGATGGATTTGCGAAAACGGAGGTGACAAATCTGTGAGTAATGAACATGAACCATACTCATGTCGACGCTCTAATATGTTACAGACTAGTCCTTATGCTTTGCACCTCTTCGATCATCAATTGCACCCATTACAACCTTCAACAGCACCGTGCTCACCCCCTTCGCCTTTCCACACCACACCTCCGGACCACTTCCCATGAGGACCTGCAGCGGACGAGCAGGAAATTCAGCTCTGAGACGAGTTGGCAGAGGTTTGAGAAATAGCGTCCGCCGAGCTGTATTTGTGACTAGACTTACACGCGTATTCGCACCCGGTAATCTATATGGGTCTTTCTACGTCGGGGAGCTTTAATGGGCCTGAGGTTATGGAACCATTGCCTACAAGGGGTGCAGAGCATGGTGGACGGGGAATTTATTTGCGTACAAGTGGTAATAGGGAAGTGGACGACGTGATGAGGAATTGGTAAGGTGAGAGTAAGTAAGTGGGACACAACGGAAGACAAAATGTTTAGTCGTCAAAGTAGAGAAATAGGAATTGAGGAACGAAGTCTATCGCTTTGAATATTTTCCCATCATACGCATACCATTTGAATACTTTCTCGACTGTATTACCTACCGAATGAATTGGCCAGTTAATTTAATTCCACTACTGATCATGCTCGTACTAAGGAAAGTGTCGGGTTCAGTGCGCGAAAGTGACTCCCAGTCACCGTAAGAATCTCATATCAATGTATCTGTGGACAATGCCGCTGTATGTAAAGCCATCGCGCTCGACATGGAAAAGGCAGTGAGAATATTCGCAGGGAAACAAGATGGCTCACTCTAATTGGAACGACGCTGCGATTCTCTAGGAAGTCAAATTTTCACACGCGGATCCGGCCAGAGTCCAGACCGTGCTGCGGCGGTGCTGCCGACCTTTATGAAGCCGAGATTCAAGCCCCTTTTCTGCCTCGATGACGTTGACACATTTTCTCCACTCCCAACGATGTCTGCGAATCGAAAAACACATTCTCCTTCTGAACCACCATGTCACATTCACTATCCACTACGATCCTACTATTTTTTGCATTATCACAGCCAGCGTATGCTCAGATTACGCACCATAGAACGGTATCAGCCGGAAGAATCATTGCAGGCTGCATAGTCGGTGCGTCCAGATTTCCAATATCTTTTCCGACGAAGCCTCATGAATATCGATCCCATATTCAGGTGGCCTCGCAATTATACTTTTCTTTATTCTATGCGCTATGATGATGCGCCGTCGTCGTACTGGTCCGTGGAACGCTGGCAACGGCAACCAAACGCATTACGGTCCCAAACCCATGTTCGGAGGGCCATGGGGGAGAGGATATGGTGGACAAACTAATGACTCGCCCATGGGACCATACACAATTCAAGGCTCCAACTACAATAACTACAACAATGGGTATACCACCACTCCGCAGCCTGTCCCACCCGCCCACCAATCACCGGCGTCCCACAATCCCGAGTATCCATCGCCGAACGACCCTCTTCCTCCACCTACGTATGGCCAGGACGCCGATTATGGGAGGAAGTACTCACCGGTATGTATTAGTATCTTTTATTAATATGAAAACGCTCATCGTATCACTCCCCAGCCGGCCGGACCACCTCCAACGCACAATACGACTAATCATGGACCGTTTAGCCCGGTATGTCGTAGTTCGATTATGTTCTGTTGAGTCCATGACTAATAAATTGCACTTGCTATAGCCCCCAGGACCTCCTCCCGCTGCGCACGTCAACGGACAGAATGATCAATTTGTTGGTGGATTCCGTTCTTGATTTTAGAAGTTCTCTTGATACCTCTTTCGCGCCTATTCTTTTGTCTGTATTCTTTGGAACAATGTTTTTCTAGTTTATAGCAACGTTGTTGTATAATACCCTGCCCAAACGTGTATTGATACTATTTTCTTGTTCGCTCTTTCGTAATTTATATGCGTACTTACCCTTTAGTATGACCTCGATCAAGTGATTATTTTGATACTTGAACGGATTTCGATTCTCTCGATCTGATATTTCCACTATTCATGAGCGAACACTCGAGACCCTCGATAGTCGGGTATCATCCTTCCCTATCACTTATGTTCTTGTGAGCGTAGGAACTCTCGTTCGCGTTAAGGTGAGCTAACTCAGTTGACAGTGGAGACACTAAGTGTGGAACATGATGTATCGCATATGTATTAATTCGTTGGTTACATAGAGGTGCTGAAAAAAAAAAGATATTACAATGGAGTAGTCGCTGTGGACCAAATTCGAACATGGTTCAAACAGTTCGCCATAGAGCAAATGTCAAGTGCAAGCGTAAATTCCAGAGCGCTAAGGTGAGGATGCAAGAGAGGAAAAAGAAAGCCGCAAACGAGGAACATGAGTGAGGGTTCAATGATGTTCGGCTGTGATTTCCTTCTCGCAAGGTTACAGGAAATGTTGACTTTGATGTCAAGGCGGACGCAACGCAGATGCGGTTAAAGCAACATCAAGGAAGAGGATCGATGAAGGAACGAGACAGAATTGTGAGGAATCAGAGATAGATAAACACACTTCAAAGCACAATAGCCACGTTCAAAGTTGGCGCAGATCCGTTGTCGTTGCGCCGTTTCACGCTGTGATGGGATTAGGTAACATAGCTTTCGATGTCCGCTCTGTCACAATTATCATCGCATCCACCGCCTGTGCGTATTAACAACTCCTTGTACTCCCTGTTCACACTGCGCTTGTCCGTGCATTAGAACTATATTAACCTGTATATTCCCTCTATGCTAATATGCTCCACGTATCACCTGCTTTCCAAGCTAACTAACGAGGAATAAAATCGAACGTGAAATGAGGCAGTGTCATGCCGAACACCCGGCGTCGTTTCTCACGGCCAAAGTGGCATGGTTCGCGTCGTCTCTTTTGGTTTCAACCATCAACATGGCCAGGGTCCCTCTGAACTTTTTCTCGGACTTCTACCAGTACACCCACGCCCACGTCTGAATAATGTACGAAACTTTTTGGAAATATGTAACGCCCGCTACGGTTGGGAACGACGTCCTCGCTTTTTCAACTCACACAGCCCAGGATATAGCTGGGAGTGCTTTTAGGATCTAATGGCAATTGTTGACGTCCGTGTTACATCTTCTCATCCTTCCTCGTATAACTCACGTCCCCTTTAGTAAGACACGGTCAACCCGAGAATCTGAACGGCTGTGTTGGCGACTCGTTTGCCATGCTTCTTGCTTGTTGATAAGCGAATTAGGCATTCCATGCAAGCGATGGAGGGTTGGGCGAAGAAGGTGGGCATAGGAAGAAGAGTGATCTACGCTGACTTGATCAGGTGTGTAGTTCTTCTCTATTATTCCTTCCTGTTGCTTTCCTTTTGGCTTTCATTCTTTTTCTCTACCCATCGGCGTTTCAAAATTTCAACAGCTATAGTCCTTACACGTTTGCATCGTTGGTCTTTCTGCCGATTTTCTCCCCCTTGGTTTCATTCGATTCCACTTTCTGCTACCTGCTTCGGTCTTCGCCAGTACGGTGACTATTTCCAGTCACATCACAATTGTTATTCCTCATATTTTTTTATCCTGGTCTTTTCTCCCTTTCGTATAACCCCTACGACCATCTACGGAATTTTCACATGACCCCACTACCACACGATTTTCTGTCATTCACTTCGCTTTAGTTCATTTCCTCCGTTATCTTCCCTTTGGTCATTCTTTTTCGTCTTTCTTCTATCTTAATTATCCATCACTCCATTATCATGCTCGTTCACCATTCTCAGTCCTACTCTATCTCACTATTTACTTGTTCTATTACTAACGGTGTCGGATTTTAGACTTCATCTAATCGGCAGGCCTATCACCCGCGAGTGGATTCGCGATTATCTTGATTCGGTGTGTAGTTTTGTTGTCCCTGTTTTGCGTTTTCCTTCGCGCCATCCTGCT
The DNA here is from genome assembly GCA_015484465.1 of Pholiota conissans. NCBI lineage: Eukaryota > Fungi > Basidiomycota > Agaricomycetes > Agaricales > Strophariaceae > Pholiota > Pholiota conissans. Next base: position 16,172 of record MU155597.1, read on the forward strand.
GCTTCAGTTTTGGTTTCTGTTTCACCACACACCATGCACCCTGCACAAACCGATATCACCTATACGTACTCGCGTCTTCGTTCTTCGCGTTGAGGTTTCTTTCTCCATTTCTCAGATATAATTTTCACTTTCTGCTATTCAATTTGATTTTCGCTACTTTATCATGGTCATTTACAATCATATCAAGTCTACGATGACAACTCTCCGTATTCAAATCCTTTTTTCCATTTAATTCTCACGTCATCCGTCGCATACCCGCCCTACAACCACCTACGATAATTCCACATCTCTGCCGCCCTCTTCATCTTCCCATTTCCATTGTTCGTTTCCTCGTATAACTAACAATCTCGAACTTCAGTCTTTATTCCGCATCATCGCATCTACCGCAGGCTCTAATCCATCTATCATCCGCCAGCGTTTCAGCAAAATGACGAAGTTTTCTTTCGAAGATTAATCAATGAAGCCCAATGCAACTTCGACCGAGCCGCCGACTCTAGCGATTGCGGATCGTCGAATCCTCCGGAGCGACGCGCAGGATATTGGCATCACCAGCAAGCACAAGCGAAAGAGGTGGAGATGAGGAGGAGGGTATAAAGGACGATGTCGTAATCAAGTCGCGCGGGCGAGAGGGCCTCAGGGGTCGTATTTCTCTGCTTATGCCAATTTTGACTATTGTGCTCTGGGGATTTGGTTGAGGGAATTCGAAGCCATAGACGTTGAACGTTGAACATCTGTCAACGTTTCGACACCAATCAATCAGATGATTCGAAGTTGACAGCTCCGGATCCTGTTCAATCTACCTCATATCTCGACGTTTAGGTTGTTAAACTTTCGATTCACCCTTAATGAATACCTCTACATCATCCGTCCCAGAAACAAGTGTACTCGAAAATCATGCATTATCTGAGTTGTGTGAGTACTTACTCTAATATCAAGGCGTCGAACCTTCAAGTCATCCTTATTCGCAGTCTGCTCTCCCGACGCCGACGTCACCTTCATCTCATCAAACAACATCCTATTCAAACTTCACGGAACGCATCTCACTACGCTTACGAGTACTGGTTTTGCGAGGGCGTCCGAAGATCTCAGTTTCAGAGCCGGTTTTTCTCCCAGAGCATTCAAACGTCCTCGAAATACTGTTCCAATTCATCGAGCCCCCAACCGAGTCTCGTCATTTCCGCCAACCCTCGATCGTTGGACTCGACTCGACGGTATTCTTCGGCATTTCGGAGGCTGCGGAGAAGTACGTAGTCTATGGGGCGATGAACGTGTGTATCACGCGCATGCAGTGCGTCTTGTTTTCATTTCGTCTCAATCGTCAATGGTAAAAAAGTTTCGACTTTCTAGGCAAATTGTAGTTGAGTACCCGCTCGAGGTGCTTAATCACTGCGCGAAACACGGATACCCCGAGCTCGGCGATGAAGCTGCTGAACATTCCCTCTTGGCTGATCTCTCTCAGGTCGCGGTGAAGCTCACAGTTCCTGGGCTCTTGTCGCAATGGGTGTGTACGACATGAAATTTAGTTCTCACTCCCACTTCTGATAACTATCATTCAAGCTTATTTATTACAGCACCTGGAGCAAATACGGAAAGGAGTACAAATTTCGCTTCCAAGGATACTCTCCAAAAAACTGTGCCATTTGGGTACATCTCCAACTCCAATACTCCCGTCAACTGGATCGTGATCCGACGCTGTTGCACAAAAGGCCTGTGTATAAAAGTAACGCTGACGGCGCTGCGAACGATTTACGGTGTACTGATGCGAGGTGTTCGTGTAGGCGGCTGCCAACTTGGCCAATCTGGCAGAGTGATGTGTTCATAGATCAGCGTCCGTCTTTGAGATTCAGTCGAGTAGGCTCGTCATCATAATTTTTGCGGATAAGATACAGATTTAGTTTGCTCCGCGTTGAATTTCTGCTGAGTACTAAGTAATCATCGTTAGATCTTTTCTACGTGTGTCTTACGCGGGTTCCCACCGAGATGACGCCATTGAAGTTGGACTTAAAGGGCAAGAAGACTAAAAGGCGCGAGGCGCATTGGGACATATCCCCCAGTCCAAGATCGAGCCTCTTACTTGCGAAGCCTACTCCTACTTTCCGTGAACGACTTTTTCGCAAACTCCAGGACCATGTATTCAACAGACTTCCAATTCGCCTTCTTCATTTTGAATCAACGGGATCGGACGACTCGTCTCTCCAGATTTATCTCATGGAACGGGGACAGATCTATTCTAAAATCGTCGAAATCATGGACGCCAACATAGACGAAGTCAATCTTCGCCAGGATGGTGGCGATGAAGCGATTGAACAGATCGTTCAAGAGTCCACTGGCTACGCTATACTGTCCCATACATGGCTTCGTAACGTACTGGATTTTCACTGGCATCCACTTCAAGATTGAAAGTGCATCTCCGAAGGTGCTGCAGTCGGCTGAGGTCGTAAAAGGGTCCAACTATTAAACCAAAGTCATATAAATAAGAAAAAAATCAAACGAGTGTGTGCAACATGTATGGCGACTGGAAAACAGGAAAACTCAACTCATCGTCACCGGGGTACCACAAAATTGTCAATTTTTGCCGATCTGCGTGGACGAACCATGGACTCGCCTTTGGCTGGATGGACACCGTCTGCATCAACAAGGAAAGCAGTGCGGAATTGGACGAATTTATTCGATCGATGTACAAATGGTACGAACGCGCGGCTGCTTGCATCATTTATCTCGCCGAGACGCAGTATATTGCGGATATTCACCTGGATCGATGGTTCACTCATGGATGGACATTCCAAGAATTACTCGCGCCAAATTATGTGAAGTTCTACAACCAGGATTGGCAGTGCTTCGTCGCGGATATCTCCTTGGACGATAAAGCGTCCGAGGAGCGTTCCTCACGTTCTCAAGCTATCGTATCCCAGATCACCAAAGCCACAACCATAACGGATCGTGAACTATCGCGTATTCATCTTGCTCCTTTATCCCGTCGAATGCAGCTCGCCGCCGCTCGAGAGGTGACACACGAAGAGGACACGGCCTACTCCCTGATGGGCATTTTCAACGTCAGCATTGCGCCGGTGTACGGCAAGGGAGCAGAACGCTCTTTTGCACGGTTGCTTCACGAGATTTTAAACACGACGTCAGAGGGTATTTTGGATTTATTCAATTGGGGGGGATCTTCGGCCCGCATCACAAAGCTTTTGCCGCAATGTATCGACAGCTATAAATGTCGCTCCTCGTCTATTGACCTCAGTCGCGATTCCTTCATATTGAAACCCTTGGTCATAACACGCCTCGGTATCTCGGCTCCGGTTCTCCTATTCCATGCAACGTTCGACTCCGTCAACAGCTTTTGTCCACCGTCTGAGTATGTCGGCGACTTTTGGGCGACAGTAGATGTCGAAATACGTTTACCCTCTGGCAATATCAATTTAACCGCCTTTCACGCGACTAAACGCAACCGCTACTTTGGCGATCAAGCGGGACTCTCCTTCGACGTGGCTATACTGAATGTAATGCCAGTATTGGAGACAATTGTCAGGTTCCCGCAAACGTGTATAGCGAAGCTCAAAGGCGCAGGAAAGTATCTTGACCAGGTGCAAGAAACGGAGGAACCCTTTGTGTTCAAGTTTGACAATACACGAGATAGATTCAAGAAACCCGTACGCAATATTGAAGCATACGTTGACCTGCAAATAGACGAGCTGGAAACTCATGGAATGAGACTGACTAGTATATACCTTTAGTAAGAACTCATTGTTGTCGGCTGGATCTAGTGACGATCTTGTAGAACTCCCTTGTGTTGAATCATGAATATATCGCACTTCTGCTTTCTTGCAAATGGGTTCGACTCGGATACGCAGAGAGCGCAAGCGCATAACAGCAAGGTGAGTGAGAGAGTAAGCCCTGTATTTGTTTTACCTCTTTATTTTATTTTATTCCTCCGCATATATACAGCCGGTCAATGTTATCTAATTTATAAGTTACTGTAGAAATACGACCACTGGCTCAATGAGAATCCAGTGTGACACTATTTTGTCAAGTACTCTCGGGCTCAAACCGAAAAAATTGGCGTGACAGGAGCGAAAATTTTTTCGGAAGTGCTCAAAATGGCACGATTTTTGGACATTTTTGGGCGTTATTTCGTCAAGCAGGCATGTCATTTTTTTCGAAAGTGCTCAAAATCCTGTGTGAGCGTGACAAAATGACAAAAGTGCTCGCACATCGGGACTTTTGGGATTGAAAAGGCATTTCCACGTGAATCAACTTTGTTGACAAATGTATTAAATTATAGCGCGCATTGAAAA
>MU155598.1:0-13848 GCA_015484465.1 Pholiota conissans
ATACCCAATTAAGACGAAAAACTGCACGAAATAGGTAAGAGCCAAACACGAGCATACGAATTCACCACATCTGCTTAATAGTAGAGTAATCATAGAAGTATATACAGTAAAATATATACTGATAACTGTATAGTTAGGCATATTTCCACCTGCGAAAGAAACTCTTCACAGGCGACACAATGGGAGCCTTGCTCCAGGGAGCATCAGTGGAGCTTATGCCCGTCTCTTTTGCACATCCCCTCCAAATCCCCTCATCCATCGGAGAAGTCAAAGAGCTATTTTTAGAACACTTGATTTTGCTTTTCGCAATTCCGTATAGCCATGAAAAGCGCTGTAATCACGTCAACTGCAGCTATGTAGTTATATAATTAGAGTTGCGGTCCCTGTGGAGTGAAATTTTGGGCGGAACCATTTTTTGGATTTATTAGATAGACTATGAAAGAATCACGCCTTCAAATATGCATATAATGTAGATGCAAGCGAAGGGCCGTTCTTTCTTGGCTTTCTTCCTATCATCATGGCGATGGTTATTGCTCCTGCCTTTGACTTTGCGAGACTGCCTGATGTCCTCCCCAATCCATCGACGCCCATGGCCTTCCTTTCTCCAGAGGTAGCGTTTCAGTTTATGATTAAATCATATGTGGCCGTCGGGATGACAGCTGTAAGCCGCCCTATCTCTCGTGTGGCCTGTATGTCTTTTTGACTGACTTTCAAGCCTATTTACTAGGTGCTACTTTGGGATATCTTAAACCACCTCCCAGATGACTATCGCCTTCTCACCAAGTATCCCATTAAAGTGCCTACTTGTGTATATATTCTGTCCAGGTATCTATGTTAACAACGTATCTTGTTTTTGCTGCGCCTCACTGATCACATCTGGACATCTACCGAAGGTTCTCTGTTCTCCTGTACACCATTGCATGCGTCATATTCGACAGTGAGTCTCAGCGCTTTCGCATGATAGAAAGGGCTAGTTTTAGCTGAGGATATCATATGGATCTTTAGCGGCTCCTATCACTCACTGCGTCCGAGTTGACCAATTTCTCGACTGGTCCTTCCCCATAGTGCAATCTTCGACATCCCTGCTCTTCGTCCTGCGCGTTTGCGCCGTATACAATAACAGCAATCTCCCGCGCACCTTCTTTGGCATCACCTGGCTGGCCGTGGCTGCTTCGACGTTGGTCGTCTCGCTGGGTATGGAGGCCAGCAATATTGGCACGACACGATACTGCATATACACACGCAACACACCGTACATCGCCCTCACCTTCATCGTTTCGCTCCTCCACGAGACCTTTGTCTTTGTCGCCATCACCTGGCGGCTCCTCCAAAACACGCACGTCGATTGTAATCTGCGCCGTGGCTTCCGGATCGTCGTCTTTGGTCATTACCTCCCGATTTTCTCAAAAACCCTACTCCAAGACGGTCAGATTTATTACCTGTAAGTCGCTTTATCCTTCTATCACCCCCTCGACCCAAAAGAAAAAATACAATTCGGACCTAATGCTGATTCAGACTGTTTATACTTACGTATTCCCCTTCTCCTCCACTCACCGAAATTATTCAAAAAACCAAAGAACCACGATAACAACGAGTCTCCTGACCGTCATCCTACTATACCTGCCTTTTGCGCCGAGCTACAAGATACTATTCACCCTCCCTAACATCGTGCTCGTGAACATAATGGCCTGCCACGTTTTTAGAAGCACAAAGCTCGGACGGCGCTGCGCGGACGAGTCGATGATAGATACAGCGCATTTGCGCTTCAATACAGTCGCGGCGACAAGATTGAGCGACCCAATACTCCCGCTTTCGTCGCTCAAAAGACCGCGACCGCGCCGACCACGACGTAATACCCTCCCGAAGCCAGAAATTTTTATTGCATGGTGAGGAAGCAAATATACACAGTCATGATGACTTGGGCCATCGGTCGTTGAGGCTTGATGGCAAAGCAAAAAGGTGAGCGGTTCATCGGGGTTTCCCAGTCAATGGGCGCCGTCTCATTTTCGGTTTTCGAACTCAAAGATACCTCAGTACGAGGATGCCGAAAATTGGAAACCATAGGCGACATTCGGTGCGCAAAATATCCTTTTCACGTAGGCCTTCCCCAAGGCACTGTCACTATTTCGGAGAGCTAGCATTTCCTGACCAAAAGTATCCACGCGCGAAGAGCCGAATAGAATTACACGAACCTCTTACCTATCTATCGATAGCTCTGGATAATATATGTGATGGATCATAACCCTCGGCTTCTGGGGGTTATACCGTGCCTACTCCGCATACGTACCTCTTTCGATGCCGTATATGATCACCTCGAAGGTGCACAACGGCAATCGCCTCAATAGTACGGTAGACGTCCGAGAAATGGGGCTTACACGTACATACTATGCGCCCTGAATCTAGTTATAGTACCAACTTCTTTCAGATAAGTAGATTGGAGTGACAAAATGAAAAGAATCGACCGAAGAATAACCCAGCGTTGTATGCACCGCAGACGACGCCCTTCATGAAAACGCCGTATGTATGAACCCTGCGATGAAAACAATGATCAGCTGCAAACCAAAGGGCCGGACGGGGAAGGTCTTTAATGACAAGCTATGGAATGGTAGTTAATTCGACGTATGACGATGGCAAGTAGGTCATATATATGAGCTCTGTGGATAGTCTAAGTAAAGTAAGTACGGTCATAGTGTTCGTCACGTCTATTATTAGAATCAGAACTGTTTCGTGCTCGAGAATGATCATGAGTGTTCAATAGAATCGATTTCCGTCACATGTGAAGTACGAAAACTTACGCCAAACGCGGGAGGTAGAAATTCTTTCGATCATTTCAAGCGATGGTTCCGTCTTTCACCAGCTCGCGTATACGACTAATTGTATGCTCTACAACCAGCCCAACTGTTTGGTTCAGTTCTTTTACTGAAGGAGGGGCAGCATCGGAAGACGGAATTGAATATCCAGGAAGTCCTCCGGAAAAAGAGAATGTCAGAACCATTTGGTTCGTCTCATTATAAGACAGAATGTTTGTGATTCGGGTGCCCATTGTGGAAGAATCAAAGTAGACCTGGACACAGGGAAAGAACAGTCAGTGAACGCTCAAAGTTCTAGTCCTGCCGCCGATTCGGAACACCGAAGCACGCACGATTGTTCCCTGATACTCCTCAATCTCTTCCTGTGCCGTGACGCCGTCGCGGAACCCCACCAATCTCAGAACCTAAGCAGAACGAAGATGAGAGGTGTAAAGCGCTGACTTTGATATCCTCAGGACGACCTTATCACCCGTGTCGCTGATAATATTACAGCTGATTATCGCAGGAACAAAGTCCTGCGGCGTGCGCAATTTCATCTATAGCCCTTTCCATACTTGCGCCTCGGTCAATGTTGGTGATGCTCCTTGTGGATTGATCAAGCGAGATACTGCGAAATTGAGCTTGCTCATCGATATTCCAAGTTACGTGTGGCAGCGTTGTAGGCTTTGAGGAGCTCCGGAGGTATTTGGGTTGTGAAGATGAGATGGTTGTAGACAAGTTGTACTCGGGCTGAGATGCGTCGCTTAAGTCCAGGTGAGCAAATTGGTCGGTCCGGACGGTCCAGGCAGCATGGCACACTGGACAGACTTTTAGTATGTTAAGTATTGTTCGTGCACGCAAGTGCTGAGTATTATTCGGCACAAACTGACATAGGGTATATGAATAGAATTAAATAAACAAATAGACAAAAACGCCCCCAGTAAGCCACTCCTGGTTCGACTTCGGAAGCCGCCACCCACTGCCAAACCACTGAGTTGAAAAGAGTCGAAACCCATAGATCCCAGGTTGAACATATATACAATTAGCGTACATGGTCGAAGCCCGAGCTAAGCTGATAGCAGTTAAGAAGAAGAGCTCTTCAGCCGAGACGTCAGCCCACCAGCAACAGCGACGGCCAAAGCCAGAATGAACCATTTGGCCCACCATTTGCCCCCCACCGCGGACGGTGGGCCCTTCGGGCGCGCTGGGAGCGAGCCCATGAGGCGCAGGGGTTGGTCTTGCTTGGATGCCTGTGTGAAAGCGTAGAGCGATGAGAACGAAACGCAGCGTAAAAGAAATTTTTGATTGCTCACGGTGTAAGGAGGGAAGCGGAATTTGAGGATGATGTCGACCCTTAGAAAGGACCACGGTTTTTAGCCTCCTGCATGTCTCATCTTCTGATGAGTGATAACTCACCAGCTTGGGGAGTCGATCGACGTGCGCAGATGCGTGAACATGTCAAATGTATACTTTCCAGTGTGTTGTCCGTCTATATCGATGGAAAGTTAATTCACATGATCAAGGGGTTGAGATGTGGTCAGACATACATCCACTAGGCCCAATACCACCGAATGGCATACCGTCGACTATAAGTAGGCAATCAGTATCGAAAAGCGCTCAAGGTCTCGCCAGAGTCACTCACCTCCGGGATGAATGACAGTCTCGTTGGCTATAACACCACCACTCTGAGTCTGGTTGAACACTGATGATAAAGTGAACTCAGTAACAAACCGTCAAGAAAACATCGGAACAGACGTACCCTTAGCCTTAACGCTCTCATCTTTGGTGAAGACATAGACAGCAAGAGGGTGATCACTATGTTGCATTAGGCGGAGATGCAGATACAGATAAAGATCCAAACATACCGCGCATTAATAAACTTAATAGCGTCGTCAATGCTATCAACGGGAACAATGGGCAGGAGAGGCCCGAAAATCTCTCTACAATTACAGCAGCAGGAAATTGTTCAGAGAAACAAAGAAAACGAAAGGCAATAAACAACGTACTCAGTCATCAACGAATCATCAGCCGGTACATCGCGCACAAGTGTCGGCGCAATGAACCTGTTATCCTTATCGACTTCCCCTCCGAACACAACTTTACCCTTCGTCCTCTCAAGCAAGCCCGAAATACGAGCTGTGGCTTGCGGAGTGACGATACGGCTGTAGCTATCAGGCGACGAGACACCGTCGGGGTAGAACTCTGCGTAACTGGTGGCGAGAGGCATTGTCGTCAGCGATCTGGTTTTGTGAAGTCATAAGCATGTGGAAAGAATGACTTACACCTCCTTAAGAGCGTCACATAGCTTATCTTGGAAGTCTCTGGGTACGAGGATGTAGTCAGGCGCGACACAGGTCTGTCCAGCATTAACGACTTTGCCCCAGAGAAGACGGTGTGCCGTGGTCTTGAGATCACATCCAGGGTCAACCACAACAGGGGATTTCCCTAGAACGCATCATTCAGAAGGACATCGCCTGTGGGAGAACAATGCACATACCACCAAGCTCAAGGGTAACTGGCGTCAGATGTTTAGCCGCAGCTGTCGCGACGATGCGAGCGACGCGGCCACTGCCTATAAGAGGAGTACGTTAATGACCAAGTTCGCGGTTGGAAAATACCCCGAGTAAACGTACCGGTGTACAAAACTAGACGTAGCGAAAATAGTGTAGTGAGTATGACGTATAGGCAAGCCGGAGAAACCTAAATATGACGCACTGTGATCCCACTGAAGCTCAAGAATCTATATATACGTTCATTTCAGACGTTCATCCAGACATAACCATTCGAATACATACCTTGGTCGTCTCCGCCACAGCACCGTTGACAACTCGCACGATGTCCTTGTCAAGGTACTTCTCCACTAGCTCCGTCATCAAAGCGCTGGTGGCGGGTGTCGATTCGGAGGGCTTCAACAACGTGGTGTTGCCAGCGGCGATAGCACCAGCCTTCAATTAGATTTGCGTTAGTTCTTGTTCTTCTGCAATGGCCAAGTGTGTATGAGACGTACGAGAGGTCCGAGTGTAAGCCATACGGGGTAGTTGAAAGGACTAATGACCAACACGGTTCCCTTGGGTTCTTTGCGAATGAGAGGCCGCATGGCGGAGAAGTTCAAGCTGAAAGGAGGTTTAGTGGGCTTCGCCCACTTGTCGACGCCCTTCAATTGGGCGACCGCCTCTGTGATTGTGGGGATAATGTCGAGACTGGACATTCGTGCAAAAAATCAAGTTCACGAGCATCGAAGGAGAGATGGACAGTGCATTTAGTGGGAGTCCTAGAAAGCTTTTGTAAGAAAGCACTCACAAACGGGATTCCAGAACTGGCCTGTTTAGATCCTTCTTCAAAGCCTCCTCAAAGCGCGTCATGTTGTCCTTCACCAAGTAAATCAGCTGTGTGATTTGGTACTTCCTGTACGGGATGGACTGAAGCTTCCCAGACGCAAATCCAGCGCGCAATTCATTTCGAATCTAACGAAGAGTATAATTAGACTGAAAGTTTCAATTTCTTGGAGCGCAGAAACGAGGTAATGGTAGGTAAACGCCAACGCCGGACATTCAACAAACACCAGATAGCGCTCAGGAGCCTGTGTGACTAGCAGAACTTTTCAGTCCTTCATTACACACATGTATCAGAGCCAGAATTACACTGGCATAAGATTAGTTCTTGGTAAGACGTCCACCCAACGAATCCAAGAAACGAATGAACGAAATTCGAGATCACGAAACTCACCCCTTCAATCTGCTCGATGGGTGTATATTGCAGGGTGGTTGACATTCCTGTTCAGTGTATTTCCTTCAGTAAGTTGTGGGGTCTGTAGGAAATGTCGAGGAAAGAGACCGCAGGTCAGTCAACAGTTAGAATAGTAATGTCAGGAGAGGGGAAAGCGGGGAAACAATCACAGAATGGTTGACGTAATATTCACCGGCACCGGCAACTCCTTGCCGCCTAGTGGGTATTTCCCACACCGCATCCTTCACCAGCACGACGACATACAACGACCATATGTATGTGGGATACATGGACCGAAGTCCTATGCTGGGAGTGCCTCCAACCACAAGGAGGTGATAACTTTACTGAAAGTGTGGAGACTGAGTACTGACCTATTATCAGAAGATTCTCTTCTCGTTGTCGTCGAGGCTGGGGAAAGATATGTTGATCCCATGTTGAAAACATTCAACCTTTTATACGTCCGCCTGGCCTGTGATTGATGCTAAATAGATATATGATCTAGAAAGTGGCACATGACAAAGGTGCAGGCACTAACGAGTTGTAGCGGCAGCCGTAGCGTCATGCTTGACGTTCGCCGCCGTGTATGCAGGAGAACGCAACAAACGACTATCCCTAGGGTAAAGACGCTGTGGTAAATAGACTTTCGCAGATATGAGGCCTGTAATTTGTCCACAGGTCGTCTGGGCGTTCCGTAAATAACCGCAATATCCGGTGCGCGTGTAGTTCATCAGTCTTCGGAGAATCGATCACTGTCACTGCATGTCGCGCCGCTTTCCTTCGTACCACCATTACGGCAATTAACTCATCGTGGTGAGTTCAGCTACTGGTGCTTTGGCATTTACAGTTCACTAATTTGGACATGTACTGCCTTAAAACTTGAAGTTGAAGGAAACTATAGGACTAATAGGGCATGATGAAATCGTCGAACAAATCTGATTCGGCGGTAAATACAGAATCGCGCAAGCAGAGTGAGTTTTAACCATCTCGAGAGCATCATGCACACGGCGATATTGACATGGTGCTCCCAGACCCCGTCTCTGTGCAAAGTCTACAAAGTCAAATGCTACTCGAGGCGCTGCAAAACTATATCAACCCCTTCGTAAAGTCGCACATTGACATGTATGACTCTGCAGATGGTAAGTCGCCTTTCTTTCCTTTTTCATGTAGGTAATTCGTAGATTAGGTCCAATTTCAAATCACAACCCATTGGAGAAGGAGGCGTCAAGCCTTCTTTCCGCCCTTCATGCTTTCATATCATCGGTAATTCGTTCTCAAACGCATGACCAGGCTGAAATCAGAGTTGACTTGAGCGGTAAATCCCAAATATCGTCATATATCTCAAATCTAACGATTCTTTATGTATAGACAATCAAAATCCGGCAATGGGTGTCGAGACTGGTGCCGTACTAGCAAAGAAGACATCGCCTATCCTTCCTTCGGCTGGTAAACTGCTACTCGTTTGTGAAGATCAAGGCAAGTAACAGCATATTGCTGTGAATTCCTGTAAGAGCTCTCATTTTCCAAATCTAGACCCCTCCATAGATCAACAGGCAGAAACACCTTTGGCGAAAATACTTGCTCTGATACGAGAGCGAGTCTTCAATAAAATGCCCATCCGACCGTTGCACATAATCCCAGACGATTCCGACATTCAGATCCGCTTGTTGGAAAGAAGTGCGGTGTGCAATCTCCTTGCTGCTCAAGTTGACGCCGACTTCTCAACGGAGTTGTTCAATTCCGAGGTTTCAAAAGAGATCCAGTCTCGTCGACGCGCAGATCCAAAGCAATATGTCATTGAGAAATGGGCAGCGCAATACACGAAGTACACTATACTATCTCATACCTGGATCCATGCCACCACGGGAGAGGTCAGCTACCGTGATTGGATCGAGAAGTCGTTTGACCCCAACCAGCCCGGATACCATAAGCTAACAAGTTTCTGTAAAACGGCCTGGATCAACCACGGATTGACTCTCGCCTGGATGGACACCATTTGTATCAATAAGGACAGTAGCTCAGAGCTCGACGAATCTATTCGGTCGATGTACAAATGGTACGAAGCTTCAGCTATGTGTATCATCTATCTCGCGGATACCATAAATCTTTCGGATATGCATCGCGACCCATGGTTCACTCGCGGGTGGACGTTCCAGGAATTGCTTGCACCTACTTATATAAGGTTCTACAATGCCCACTGGAACCAATTCAGTAAATCCGCTTTTGCCTTCGCTTCTGACAAGGACGCTCAAGAAATTCCCGAAAAAATATATCAAGCGACTTCTATTACGAAGTCGGAGCTGTGCCGTTCGCCGAAGCTTATGCCGATTTCGCGCAAGATGCAACTAGCTGCAGGACGGAAAGTGACGCGTGAAGAGGACACTGCGTATTCGCTCATGGGAATCTGCGGGGTCAGCATATCAATCGCGTACGGCGAAGGCCAAGTCCGGGCGTTTACTCGACTTATGATCGAGATATTGAATTCTTCGAGATATGTTATGGATATATTCAATGGCATGCGCACACACCAAAATGCGGGATTCGGTTCTTTGATTCCCTCCTCGCCATCTGCATATCTTAATCGGTCTACCGAACTGACAAGCTTGCCCAGACAGTGCCCCATTGAACCGATCATAGTAACGCATCTTGGCCTAAGAATACCCGTCCTTTTGATGCCGTCCCTACAGAAATCCAATGCTCAATTTCAAGGAATCCCGTATGGAGATTACTACGCCACAGTCCACTTCAAAAGGCCACAACATCCAGACCATATTGGACCATTTTATCTCTTGGACAAAGGGATAGGTGCTATTCAACTCGATGCAGCGAATTCAGCTTTAATGGACGATAATGATGCAGATTCAGAGACCGAATCAGACATGATGTATACGGTTCGAACCTACACGACATTTGGAATATTAAATTGTGGAGGCGGTCAGGTCGATATTTCGGTTCCAAAAACCTGCCTTGCAGTAGGATTTGTTGCGCCCCCGGATGTGAAATGGGAGACCCCTTCAATCTATATTGGGCGACACTACGATCAGGATCCTATAGTATTCGACCTCATGACGAGAAGTACTGCACCTGCGCCCAAATATCCTTCTGATAGATACTCAATTGCGAGGACCGAGCTGGAAAGACATGGCATGAGATTGGTCACTATGTACCTATAGGAATATACAATTGCAGAAAGCGTAGCTTCGTAAAAAGAAAGGAGTGCTGTCGATGGTAAACTTCGAGTTGATCAGAAACTTTGAAGACACATCGTAGAAGCGAAAAGTGCTCACCTATCACATTAACCGATTCACGCTGCCAGTCAAGAGGGCGCTCCTAACTAAAGACACCGCTCATTAATCAATTGTCCCGATATGGGGTTCAACCTCGTGCTGTGTTATTAATAGATGCCGATAAAACGCTCTTTCTCTTTCTTTCGTTCGACCTACTCGACCAGTACCACCACCAACACTACAAGCATGCGTTCTCAAAGCGATAGAAACAATATCGTGGCACCCATACAGCCTTCCGGAGCAACGTACCCTCCTCAGAGAGCCCCAGGAGGATGGTGGTGTGCTGTACTTGGGGATTCTGGATGTAAGCCACAGACAACAACGGCGTAGATTATCACTCACGAGTATGAAAAGATCTCATGGGGTATAGGTTTGTTCCCTTGAACTTGGATTCAGGGAACGACCACGACGTTCGGAATCGACACAGTGAAGGAAGCGGGGGTAACAGTGCACAGAGAGTTGAGCGGTCGGGCATGCCACCAGCACATGCGTCAACGACCAATGAGGTTGCCCTATCCCAAGACTTGGTAAGAGTCTACTTTTTTTCAGTACAGGGTGATTATCTGACGTACCGACTCTCAAAAACAGAGGCAATGGGACGTCCCGTTTCGACCTCTGCACCCCGAACCTTCACGCGCAACTCGGTCGCCAAACGTTGACGGGCAAAATGAAGTAGTCAGAGCTACATATAGAGATCATGGGATAAGTGACAATGCATGCCAGGTGGCAAACACATACCCGTCCGAGGAACTGCCTCACCCCCCTCAACCAGCACCCATCGAGCTTCCCCTGCTGTCTCCTAGCCCAAAATCACCCCCAGCGTTGAACCCATACGTTGCCCATCATCTTCGCCTGGTTTCTGGCCTGAACACCCCGATACACTGGAATATGACGCTTCCGCCTTCTTCTGCAAATTTGGCGTTATCTTTGGATCACCACCGGGCACGTTGGTCACATGAAGCGGCTGTGAAGCCTAGAGGCACCGACCCAAAACCGGAGACCATGTTGATTTGCGTGGAGGGAATTGATCAGCTCGTCGTCGCGCATTCATATAAGCAAGGACGCTCCATTCGAATCATCGAGGTGATGCAAGCAGTGTATCGCGCTATTCGTCGCATGGCTTCGAAAAGCCTTTGCAAATGCCCGGATTGTGATCGCAATGTGGTCACATATGGTAGCCCTTGGGAGCACGAGCTCGCAGTCGACTCCGATCTTGCAGCAAAGGTCATTCGAAGCCATTTCGGTGGAGATTTTTGGTGGGATGGATTGCGTGAGAGTGCAGAGAGAGATGTCTGGATTCTGGAAGTCAGATGGTCACAGACCTCGGAGTGAATAGACCTCAAGACTCGAAGATGCCTGCCTATATAGCAAGGGAGCTTGATATCAGGTATCTCCTGTGAAGAACGTGGCTATTCAGGAGCTTTTCCAGTTTACGGAGGAGAGAGGGAGGCATCGATATAGGATGTTCGGTTTGCACTGAGATCAACTTGTTTATGACGTATTCGATATTTTATATATTTCCAGTCACTTACTTTCTTTCTCTTAAAAGTCTGCCGCCTTTCTTGAACATAAACAACTGAGGAAATTGCTATTATAAGGTTGGTGAAAAGATGACATTGTGGGAGTAGTACGAGGTCAAGTTAAATCAGACGACTTTTATGTAAATTATCGACGTTGATTTTAATCCCACGGAGCGATCAAGGACGAAGTTGGCCAAAAGGCAAATGGCAACTAATAGGGGTTCCATTATATATCTGATATTCCTCTCAGAATGTGATCAATGCCAGATGGGAGTAGGTGGACATTTAAGTATGGGGCGGTGGCAGAAAAGAGAATGGGTTGGCGACACCTGCGGGACTTGTGTGACCTTGCCACGCAGAGGTGAACACGGTTATGCGGCAGAATAGATATGGTCGCATCTAATGGTGGGTTGAATACGTGGCTGTGTGCATACACTCCTGGCACGCATCCATATTGCGAGATGCAAAATCTGTGCAAAATGTATTATCAAAAGATTAAATTTTGCGAGTGGTTAGAGTTATAATTTTAGATGGATTTTGCCTGATGTCAAAAGACAATGAGAATCCGGGCAAAAGGTTAGATCTTGAACGAATTATACATCTGGTAAAAGATTTCCTTTTCAACATATTCTACAATAAGCGGAATATGGTCAATATGTTAACGTTGTTAACTTCTGCACGAATTCTGCTTGAATTTTCCCATACTCAGAATTTTTCCTTTTGCGAGAGCGCAGAAACAATTGAAAATTCTAAATTTAGACTAGCGCAAAATTAAACCTTCTGCACGGATTTTGCATGGATTCTGCCAAAATATCAGATTTTGCATGGATTTTGCATGGATTTTCATTGGATATCGGATTTTGCACGGATTCGTGCAAAATGCATGCAGAAGATTTAATTTTGCGCTAGTCTAAATTTAGAATTTTCAATTGTTTCTGCGCTCTCGCAAAAGGAAAAATTCTGAGTATGGGAAAATTCAAGCAGAATTCGTGCAGAAGTTAACAACGTTAACATATTGACCATATTCCGCTTATTGTAGAATATGTTGAAAAGGAAATCTTTTACCAGATGTATAATTCGTTCAAGATCTAACCTTTTGCCCGGATTCTCATTGTCTTTTGACATCAGGCAAAATCCATCTAAAATTATAACTCTAACCACTCGCAAAATTTAATCTTTTGATAATACATTTTGCACAGATTTTGCATCTCGCAATATGGATGCGTGCCAGGAGTGATACGCCCTTGGCTCCCTTGATAAGGCTGGGACACAATCGTGGCATAGGTCACAATACGCCTTCACGCCACCGGCAATGTATTCACCAGGGCTCAAACTATCTAAAGATAAGTGCGTGAAATAGCGACCATGGAAAATAGATAGTCGCCATTAATTTTTTTGGTCAAGTTACAGTGTAGTCTATGAATTAATTTGTTTCGCGATGAGCCCAAAGGGCTCATCTTAGGATAAGTTACACAAGCTGTTGACCCAGAGTGAAGCAGGTTGTGAGCGAAGCGAACATACTGACGCGTAGCGGCGGGTCATAAAGCTTTTAATATTGTTTTTTTGACCCACCCACCTACTCCCTTCAATGTTTGGGTTAGCAGGTTTGCTTCTCGGCACACATAGGCCGCAAATCTACTCATCCAGACATTCAGGTTTTCCTCGGGCTTCGCAGCGGCTGAATGGGTGACTTCCCGTCGTGTTTAGAAACACAGATCTACTTTCTAGCTGGTGCCTGTCGGAGTTGAAATGAATGTAGGAGTAAGTTTACAAACCGCCGACATATTTAGAAAATAGAAAATAAGCTGAATAGATAAGATTAGATACCTTTACCGTGAGGCCTCTCGTCGCATTATACACCCAAAATTCAATATGAAGCAACTCGGTTGGGTGGTCTATTTGAGGGCGACAAAGAGGATCTCAAAGCGCAGAAGTTACCTTGGCATTCGGTGACGCGCTCCTCCATAGCGTTAAAGAATCACGCGCGACCAGGTCCCGAGCGACGACGCGTGTATTGATCAGACTTCATATGAAGGAGATACCTTCGCCTTATGCAAGTATCTGTACTTCACCGTAAGCCAGGCCTTCAGGCGCACAATGCCACTAAAGCGCAAGGGAGCGCGCAAAGAGTTCAGCAAACGCGCCATTCAGCCAACATGCAAGCCGAACGCCAAGATCAATTAGTTATCCGAAAGAGGGTATAATGCCGAACTAGAAAGCAGTTTAGAACTAGAGAAGGGGTCAAGAGCCCTCGTCCAGATTAAAGTTTAGAAACGCTTGAAGATGAATGGTTCCTCCCCATTTGGACTTCGGCATTCCTGCTGAGCTCGGTTAATAAGGTTTAGAAAATAATCTACCTTTCTAAACGCGACGGGAAGTCACCCAATATCTTTGGATTTCGGACCCAGTGTTGGAATATTGGGAGGCTGTGCGGGCGTGCGCAATGCGCGTCTCGATCCGTATATCATTTACAATTTCCTATTCTTTCTGTCTGGGGTTACATTCTTCATTCTTATGATACCTTATCGA
>MU155599.1:6401-20401 GCA_015484465.1 Pholiota conissans
CGTAAGTTTATCCACGGTTAATGCAAATCGCAGAAACCACCCAAAGTGAAAATATTGCACGCAGAGAAATGCGGAGCCTGTTAATACCAAACACCGCGGTCCACGGTCTGAATCACCGCAGGGGGTCAAGCGAAGACAGAAGGAGCAAGCCAGAGATGGCTCGTGTATGTGGACGAGCAGCTTGAGCACAAGCAAGCACAGGTGCTGTATGCGTGAGGAGTTCGAAGCAAGCCTGTGCAGGAATCGATGTACCGTACCTGAAGGAGTATACCGCAATCGGGCGTTGCGAAACACCGCATATTTATTTCAGTTATCCGCTGAACCGATGCAGAAGACGTTCTGAACATGTCACCTGTAGCCAAACCGATAGGACACAGAAGATGATATATTCCACGTGTGATCGTCTTAGTACCCAGTCCATCGAGGCAGAAGGGTGTAGTGGAGTAGGCGCCCATTAACGGCTAGACAAGGTTACAAGGACCTAAACAGCGTGCGAGGCAGGACAGAGGCAAAATTGACTTGAAAACACGAAGCACGAGCGCAGTGACATCAAACTTGATGATCGCCCGAGGGTGGAGGAGCAAAGCAAGAGTGAAAGAACCAGAAGCGTACAAAGATCTCCAAAGAATAAGAACCCCACGTTTGCAGGTGAACATGAACATGGCCGTCACTGAAATGGAAGCAATGGACGCGCATGACGTCCTCACCTACCTACCTACCCACCTACCCACCCACCTACCCACATATCGAACAATGCGCCAAACGATAGTATCACCAACATCGATAAACCTACTCGTAGCGTCAACTCTTATCTTCCTATAAGGTTGATTCAAAAGCGGGGTTTCTGACCTAATTTTCGACGATATGCGTCCTTCTATCTTCAACCCTCGACTCCAAACCATCTCGACCTACGTCCATCCACGTTCACTTCGGCCGGCGTGACAAGTGCACAGCAGCAAAGCGATGGTGAGAGATTGAGACACTGTGACACTGTGATTCCCAGATGATCTAGATTATCGAGCCAATTTTCAGCGCCTGTGTCACGTATGAATATCGAACACGAAGAAATCGTACCGAGGTGGCCACTGCGCATTGGGATGGGGCATACAAGTATATCAGTATCGCGCGTCGTGGTCATCCCTGATCTCCTTTTCTCCGCTCTTCGTCGTTCGTCGTTCTTCGTGATTTGTGATTTGTCGTTTCTCCAAGTCGTTCTTCGATGATCTTCATTCGTCGCCCATTTTTCTTTCTTTTCCCTTCCCTTCCTCTCTTTCCTCCTCCTCCGCTTCCCCCCATTCCTACAACGTACCACATAGACACCCAGGCATGGAGCTTGTCCACCCATCGCTCATCCACATGCACCATACACTGCTATAACCATCGTACGATTGCGTCGTTCCTGAGTGGATAGGCGTA
Organism: Pholiota conissans; assembly: GCA_015484465.1. Lineage (NCBI taxonomy): Eukaryota > Fungi > Basidiomycota > Agaricomycetes > Agaricales > Strophariaceae > Pholiota > Pholiota conissans. The sequence continues at coordinate 7,818 of MU155599.1, forward strand.
CGCGAAGGCTTCGCGTCGCGTCGTGGCAAAAAAGTAGGATTGGGGTGCTTGTAGGGGTAGGTTGAGGTGTCTCACGTACCGCGAGCGCGAGTATGAGCACGCAAGGATCCACGACGACGACGCAGAACTGGATCCAATTCGAGGACAACGCACGCGCGGGTGCGGGTTCACCACACTGACCCCTGAAGTTCGAAAAGTAGAAAAGCGAATCGAACGAAACGAACGAACGATGGAGGGTGGAGATATCGAAGAAGAAAGAGGGAAAGAAGGCGACCTCAGCGTGATGATGAGCGAATCGAAGGACGAGGGAGGCGGTGCAGCGGTGCGTGCGCCGCTTCCGTCCTGCGACGCATAGATATATTGAACGATGCATTGCGGTGGATGGGGGGTGTTGGGGTGTAGGTGTAGTTGATTTTATTAGCATGTATATCCTGACCAAAAGGCCGCCGTACATGCATGCATATATGCGTACTGTACTCGAGACTTGAGCACGTCCGAAGCTAGATAACAGCCGACGAGGATACCATGAAGACGAAAAAAACGACGCGACGTTTCGTGCACGCATGATAATGCCACATTGCATGAATGTTGAGTACATAGGTGATGCGATGATCAACAATCGATAAAAGCATATGAGCAGGGAAGGGACTAAGAGAAGAGAGGGAGGAGGCCAGTCCGAGTCCACGTCCGAGATAGTGCGAGTGTAAAGATGTGGCCGTGGACATGGAAGGTCGACTGGAGAGTGGCTGGGCGATATTGCGGGGGAAGGAAGGGAGATCCATAACCAGCGGCTCGGTGGAGGGAGGGATGGCTGGGCGTTAGGTGGGTTAGGCTCCAGGGCTTGAGTGGATCGAGGTGTGCGAGAGAGGCGGTGATGTGACGAGATGAGACGCGGTTGGACACAGGGGTAGGAAATACGCGCGCCGGCGGGGGAGGACGGACGGTGCGTGTGAGTAGTGGGTGAAGGACCAATGGCAGGGACGGGGACGGTCAAAATCGACGAGGGCATTGATACCCAGCAAAAAGAGCATAAAGTCACATATAGGTAGATAAATCTGGGTCAATTCATTTTACCACGCTACAAAATTTGGACTGTTTCTGTATGAGAATCGATGATTTTATTGAGCGTCGTATAGCCTCATATCACTACATATACCACTATCCATATAGCCCAGTATAGCCGTATCAAGCGCGATCATGACCTGCCAGCCCGCCAGTCATATCATCCCATAGAGCGCCGTAAAGCTGTATCGTGCTGATTTGCCCATCCAAGCCGGTCAAGCGCCATCGAGTGCCATCGGCTATTGGTGCGTCTGCGAGGCAGAGTACATCGTATAGGGTTGAGAGTAACGTGTAAATGGAGAGTGCGCTGCCTGGAACGCTGGAGTAGATAGAGACGACTGAAATACTGCAAAGTAAGGTCAGATTTTGACCACAGACCAACTACAAACTCACATTTATAGTATCGGACAGCGCAAGAAGGTTTTAGCGAGCAGAAAAGTGTGTCCCGAGTAATCTGAGGTCGTAAATAGTCAATTTCTGCATACCTTTCACTTGTAAAGTAGTTGATACTCACGCATTTCTTCGGATTCGGTGACTACCAAGAGAGAAAGATGGTAAAGAGGGTTCAATTAGTATGTATCAGCATTTTTTCGAACACGGGTTCGCTCACAGGATGTCAATGAAATGAAAATGGAATAGTCATGCTCACGTCGGTTTAATGGTTGGATGCTTTCTACGCTGATTTCAGTTTCACTAACTCGCTCTTCGCATTCCAGGCCTAAAGCGGGTGAAATTTCCAAAAAAGATGCAAGACAATTACCCCGATTTCGTCCTTGGGTGGGTTCTTGTGGTAGTCTTTGAACGCCGCAGAAGACATGTGCTCGTGGCTCTCTAAGTACGCAATCTAACACAGATTTCTGAGGTGTCTTATCATGTTAAATTTCTGAATGAACAACAATCCTACTCACTTTTCTGACGTACTCGCTGTAACCTCCACCTTCGCAGGTGCACCGCTGTGCATCTTACTAGCTTTCGGAGGACCGGGCATTGCTGCTACATTCTCGGAGATCACCGCAAAACACGGTGAGCTATTCATTCGCTAATGAAGGTGATAAATTGATACTCACGTTGAGATGCGGATACCTTTTCTATCGCTAAAGCGTCACGACGAGTCGATGGGTCGCTTGGTAGGCCTAAAAGTGCGTCTGACAATAAAAAAGACATGATAACGATAATAGAGAGATACAGCGGACGACTCACAGCGGGTTAACAAGCGAGGGGTGGGCATGTTCGGAACAGTTGCTGATGCTGCAGTGGGGTTCGATGCGTTTGTACTGCTGCAAGATGTGAACTAACGTAATTCTGGCGGAGTGGTTGAGACTGACAAATGCTCACCTAGTTGGGACCCGAGAAGTGCTCTCTGCGTCTGTATGAGACCGGTCCGCATGTTAAATCTTCATCACGGTGGATGTTTCTTTATCAGTCGACATGGAACGACATGGAGTTGATGTCTGTGAGTTCGGAATGCCATTGATAAATGAACTATTGAGTTGATGTGGAGAATCGCTCACCAAGCTTGTTCGAGCCGTGTTTATGGAGTCTCTGTAGTCGGGATTACTGTGATCGTGCCCGATGAAGGAATGGTGGTGCCGCGGAGCAAGTCTCCAGCAGACTCAGTGAAGTCCTCTTTCAGTTTCCAGGGTAATATTCACGATAATTCATCAGCAGACGTACTTTATGGCATCACGATCAGCTTTGACGCGAATATATGCGTCCGAAACCTGCATATACGCATGGTTTTTATGCTCCAGGAGGTCATTCCGTGACGCATTTCGAAGAATACGTACACAGTGAGAGGCTGAGACCCATGTAGGTGATATAATGAGATAGGGAGTTAGATTACCAGGTAATCGTCGAGGTAAAGCGAGGCTCACGGTGGTTTCACGGTGTGCTTGAGCACGGTTTTCGTGATACTTGGATGGTCGAAGAGGTGATTGGTCGTATCTTGGGAGTACACGCACCGAAGAATGACTTTGAGTGGCGCTAGGCAGCGCTGCTGAGGTGATCACGAGTACTGTTAAAATAATCGTGTGCTGCAGGCAGCAGAGGTGTTGCTTTGAGGATTTCTAGACTCAAAAAATTAGTATTCTCCATAGTTCAGTATGAGAGCGTGTAAGAGGGTCAAGGGAACCTGTTCGTTGGTTGGCTGAGATAAACGACATGGTGGGAGGAAAGAAAGAGACAAGTTGACGCGTCGCTTGCGCGTCGCACGCAAAACCGCATTCCATTTTAGGACAAACTCCTGCTCGGCGTGAATACTACGCCTATGCATATATCATTGTCATCCTCCTCCACAACTCCCATAGAAGCAACATCTAAGCCCATCTTCTCTGATACATATTTGTAATAAAACTAGGCCAACATTGGTATTTCCGTCGTAAAAAAGCAAAAGTATATTGATTTCTGGGGTTACAAACATCCTCGACCGTATTAATCTCTGCCTCCTCTCTGAGACCACCCTACCAATATCAAAATCCATGTTTCCTCCTCCACACTGACTCCCGAAGCCATACAAGTTCCCATTCTCCTCCGTTGGTGCAGCGTATGGGGCTGTTGTATTAATGTTTTCGTTACTGATGTGAATCCGCGGCGTTTTGAACGGGCGCTCAGTTGAAGTGTCTCTTGAGCGTGGCCTTGAGGTTCCAGAAGACCTGGAGATGGGTGGTAAAGCTGTTGCAATGGCAGTCGCGAGAGCTTGTGCTGCAGCAGCCTCAGCCTTACGTGATAGGTCGCTCGCGACACGCTTTTGTTTCTGTGGCATGGCATGAGAAAGTGAGCAAGGGCGCAGAGAACTGAGAATATGAGAAGCGCAGAGGGATGCAGAGGGACGCAGAGGGACGCAGAGGGGCGCAGAGAGGGCGCAGAGGGACGCAGACGTTAAGAGGAGCGAAGCGGCCGAACCGGACACGGGACTGGCTCCAGATCGATGTGGCTATACACCATGTGACGTTCTATACGTGGCTCGATCTATTTATATGTGCTGATCTCCTTTTCTCACTGGGATTGATAGTTGATATGTATGAGCGTGTATGTGCTGCGGAGAAGACGCCGAGAGCATAAGAGACGGCTATGGGCATGATCCGAGTCAATCTGGCGTCGGACTAGGGAAGGGTAGAGGGTGATGAGACTTCAGCTTCAGCGTAGAGGGAGAGGGAGAGCGCTTTGACATGCAGTGGACTTGCGTGGCGCTGACTGCCGAATACTGCGACAATGGATGATAAGATGGGAGATGGGAGGTGGACGGGTGATGAAAGGAGTCGTCAGTAGGTGACGGCGCGTGCGGAGGGACTGCAAATAATTTAACACCAATCAGATTCAAATCTATTAAACCTTATCTTGTTTCTCCATAAATCCTAAAAGAGCTTCAAAAACGGGTTTACATACCATGAAGAGTTTTATAAAAAGGGTGAATCAACCATGGTCTACACTTCAGGTTGAACACCTTCAACACCCCCACTTGACCTTTACTTGACCTGTCGGAATCGTATGGATTTTCACAGAAACTGCTCAGACCTGACTTTCTCGGATGACGACATTATCGCCGCCAACTTTCTCTATTGCTTACCCGAGGACATGCTGCCCATGTCACTTATTGCAGACGTCAGCACAGATCCCTTGTATCGAAATGGTACGCCATCTGGTCTTGACTTCGATACGATGTGTTCAGCATATTTCTTCTAGTCGCAGAGCCCTTCCCTGTCGAATATTTATTAGGTACGCCAATTTGATGAAGAAAATGTTGTTGTCCTCCAAGTACTGACTATCTGTTCCGTTACAGGATACAACCTCGAAGCACCGTCTTTGGCGTCGGAATCTACAACTCAGTTGACAGGAATACATTCGAACTTGTTGCCTGGCTCCGCAGGCGAGGGTCATGTCCAACTGCAGGGTGAGCATACTTTCATCATGGAACACTTCTGCAACACGCTTACTGTACATCGATTCACGCAAAGGTCAAGTTCAAGGAGGGGATATCAACCTCGCTTCCACCAGCGCCAACACCAGTGAGTAATTATATTCTCCCACCACGACGCATATTTTACGCGGTTGAAGATTATGGCCCCAGCCCCTGGACCCAACTTCAACGTGCCCTTCTCAAATTCCTCGTCAAAAACCGCCATTTTCTCCAGTCTCTACCGGATTCTACCTTGAGCTCCATCACCAAAATCCAGGAGGCCTTCGAACAGAATGTATCCCAGTATAACTTTACATTCAATCCTAGTGCCGACCTTGATATTATAATCCAACAATTCAAACCACAAGTCGCAACACCGGCTGTTCGACGCGAATGCGACCTAAAGAAAAAGGACGCGACATCCACAGGCAAATTTATGTGTCCCTTTCGCTTCTGCGATGGTCATTTCACCAGAGGGACCGGTCTGCAGAGTAAGTATCGTTTTCCTCGCTTTGCTTGGGAAATTGAGGCTCACCGACCATTCATGCATTACAGATCATCTCAGCGCGCATTTTAGATTGAAGCCCTGCCGGTGCAGTCGCTGCGGAAACTATTATTCCGATACGGCTTTTGACCGCCATTTCCATGGGTGCAAAGCTTGATAGACGTGTTCTTCGGTAGAGCAAGGTAGTCAATAGTGAGGTGTCTCTACCGATAGCAGCATTACGATCATAGGATCTGTTGAATGGTATATTTTTAGTATGTTGAATTCGATTAAAATGTCCTCTCAGCTACGTTTTACTGCGCTCTTTGCAACTGTGTATGTGCCATAAAAAGAGAAATGCCGCTGGGGCGTAAGACACGTCTCGTTGAACCTTATGTAAAGTACGTGAATAGCATCATCCGATCCAGAAGCGCGATTGAGAGATACAGGGAGGAAGCGTCGGACAAAAGTGTACCGCAAGGAAAGGACGATAAGTCATATTGAATTCATGACGCGGCCGGCGCATGGTATCACAATGGAGGCATAGCATTGAAAGACTCGGACTTGGAGGTGGGTGTGGGTGTGAGATTGAGGAAGGATGTGCTCGTGTGGTCATCTTGGGGGCGCTGAGCGGGGGAAGGGACGCGCAAGTGGGTTGTCATGCGTAGTAATCGCATCATATACGATGGAGTGAAGGAAGCCCGACGTCCTGGTGGAGTTTTGGAGGTGCGGAGATTCAGACCGGACATGACGGTGGATAGAAGACGGGAGGGAGGCATTCGTCGAGCGTCGATGTGCAAACTGTCGTGAAGATCGTGGAAGGGAGTGTTCGGGAGAGTCGAAGCTTGCCGAAGCTTTGAAGGTTGCGAAAGCATGATGTAACGATTGATGATTATGATAATTTATAAAGTGGAAGACAGAAGGTTGAAGAAGGGGGGTATGAGGTGCCGTCGGTGGTCGGTACTGCGTACGAAGCGACTTGTGAAGAGGCATTGGTGACGCAGGTTACACCGACATAGACCGGTCTGTGTCAGTTCACGTCAGTCTTTTGCGGTCCTGCAACTGATGTGGACTGCGGTCTCGGTCCAAGGCCATCGAGGTCAAAAGACCGGACCGGACCGGACCGGGCCTTCACTCACTACGCAAGTATATGCCTCGGGAGACGGGAGGGCGAGCAGGGTACAATGAATCGCAATCACCTCACGTATGATGGAGCGAAGGGACACGGATCAGGGTTCGCTGGGCCACGTTTGAAGGGGCGAAGGCCAGATGAGAGGACACAACGTGCAGGCTCTCGCGCAGATCATTGAAGAAAGCGTTCGCGGGAGTTACGTACATAACGCTCCGCTTGTTGAACCTGAAGTTTTAGAGGTTGCAAAGATGCGAAAGTATGATGCGACGATGGATGATAGGGTGGAAGATGGAAGGTGTGAGGTCGAAGGTGTGAGGTCGAAGTCGATAGGGGATACGAAGCGACTGCGAAGAGGCATTGGAGGCGCAGGCACTTGAATATATGAATTCAGAACACGCATACACCCGACGTAGGACCACCACTTGGCAACGATGTCGTTGATAGGATGCTGCTGGTGAAAGTGTTGGTTGATGGCGCAGTATAAGACGCGAGAAAGCAGGACAAACCTGGTGGTTAACAAAATTACTTGAAAAATTAACGTGCACCTGCAAAAAGTTAACTTGAAGTAACGTTTGGCAGGGCACAGTCGATGGGGGATACGAAGCGACTGTGAAGAGGCATTAGAGGCGCAGGTACTTGAGTATATGCGGAAGAAATACGCACAAGTTCACAGGATAGAGTTCAGAATGCGCGTACACCCCAACGTAGAACCACCACTTCGTTACGATGTCGTTGATAGGATGCTGCTGGTAAATATGTTGGTTGACGCACTATGATATGCGAGAAAGCAAGACTAACCTTGAGCTGCTTAACACATAATGCGACTCATAAAACTAAAGGTCTCTCGCTTGATGGATACAGAGCCAGCTCAACTCAGCGAGCAAAGTTATAGCTAGAGTCCTTGGATCGGCGTCCGGGCTGGGCTGGATGCTACTGGGACGCGGTCAAGAGGTCGCATCGGCGTCGAATATTGATCAATGGACGTACTGGTAAATATTTAAAGGTGTGATCATACGACGCTATAATGGATGATGAATCGATGAAGGGGAGGGAGGGAGTGGGATGTGGAAGAGTGCTGAAGGACGTGGCAGTCGGTGGGAGATCCGAAATGACTCCATTTACGAGACGATGGATGGCAAACGAAGTTGGTATGGGTCACCCACGGATAAAGGTGTTGGTCTATGCGTGTACTGGCGAGGATTGGGCGGTTTGTCGGATGCGTGGTGGGTGCTTGAATATGGACGTTTGTGAGTGCGTGACGCGTGACGCTTCACAGGACTCGGACATTGATCAACAACCTCCGGGCCGCTCACCGGGACTTCCCGTGAACTCACCGTAGACCGTTCACTCCAACCTCATAGCAACGAAGTTCGTCGTCCTCGTTGAACGTACGTTGAACCCGGAAAACATACACCAAAGTCCCCGTCAGCGCTCTCTAATATCATCGTTGCAAACGGATCCCACTCGAAGCCCTGACAAGCGTGTGGACATGAAAGCTCGCCATCCCGCCCCACTGCTGCTATGTAGCTGGTCACGAAGTGCTGGAATCCCGACTCACTTCAGCTGAAGTCCATAGCAGTCCTTCGCTGCATGTTTCCTTTCGCATACTACAGTGCCAACATGCGTCCGAGTCGGCGGCTGGTGTCCTATTCTCCTCCCTTTCTATGTACGTGTCACTTCAAATTCGGGTGCTGCCAATCATCGACGCTCGATGTATTCCTCCTCTCTTGAGCCCCCTCCCCCGGGCCTGCTCCCTTCTCTCACACATTATCGTGTCGAATCATCCTGCCATGACATGTCCTGTCGCGCACTTCTTCAACCTACCTGTTCTCGTTGCACGCCCTCCCTCCTTTTAACGAAGGCACTTCTCATGCCTCTCCCTGTATCAACTGGTTTCTCTATCCCATGCATGCATGCATGCCATGCTCTCTCACGTAACTTTTCACGCTTCACACCATACTGTTGTTACTCCATTTCTGACGATACGGGTATGCACGTCCTGTACTCGATCCTCGAACGCTGAACATGTCTTTCCATTGCATATGCGAGTATATCCGATACCACTCTAGCTTACCGATGCATTTGGCTCCCCTTCTTCCTCCGCCCACCTATCATGACATCCATTATCACGTCGCGTCGCGTCGTGTCATCGCTTTGCCTTAGTGCATTGCATCTCTTCATATTCACTCGCCATTACACGTGGCACAATGCCCTCCTGCCCATATGCTCACCTCACTACTCTACGGCACCTCTGAATTAGACAGCCTTTGCGCATACACATCTCCTTCACCACGTATCATATCAAACCTCCGTGCTTCTATCAATTCGTATCAATTCGTCCATCATCTCGTCGCACCTCCATATTTCAACGGAACAATAATCTACATACTTGATATGTATTCCGGACGGTATGGGTGATATTCTTTAGCTTGCATAGGTCCGCCAGCCCTCTATTCCTCCTCTCATCCCTCTATCCCTCCTCTCATCCCTCTATCCCTCCTCTCATCCCTCTATCCCTCTTCTCATCCCTCTATCCCTCCTCTCATCCCTCTATCCCTCCTCTCATCCTTCCTCACGTCCTTCTTTCCATATCTCCATCTCTTCCTCCTTTCGTCCAACAGGACAGGCCCCTTTGCGCATTTCCAAGTTGATTCTAAGCACTGCTCATCTGCCATGTTCCCCGGGCCTTAATTCTACTCCCTCAATCTACACACTCTCTCTAATTCCAGTCCAATCCCACACTCATTCCGAATCACACGACGACAACCCTCATACTTAAATATACGTATACCATTCGAGAAGCTTCGCGTCAAATGGAAATGCCGCCAAAGATTTGAGAATTAGGGTACGGTTTCATTTTTCATTTTTCCACCCGACGACGACAATTCACGACTCGCCTTCTCAGAACGGAAATAGGAACGCTTTTGTCGTGGAAGCGATCCACGTCCACGGGAATGATTTCGCTATATCACAAAGCGTATTATCATCGACCCACACATTGGCCGGGACCTACCTTTCGCCCGCCTCAAATATCTTGTCGTGTACCAATCCAATCCACCTGAAATTTGACAGAGGATGTCTAGGAGGTGTAACGAACACACTCCAAGTGGTTTTAGGGCAATGGATGAACCCTTCGAAGAGCTCGAAAAATCAGTGGCTGTGTCTTTAGCGGGAGCAGGCGAAAGGTGAGCCCGGCCTATGTGTGGGTCGATGATAGTACGAACGTATAGTTAGAGCACTGTCTTTGCCAAGGCGGATGACAGTCTCGGCAAAATCTGACACGCTCGACGAGCAGGCCGCTGTCCCACAGGCTCGCATTTCTTTTGCCCATCCACCCACCACTCCCCGAACTTGCAGGCGCACTCTTGCAACTTTTCCTAATGCCAAGTTGTTTCAGTTGAGACCGCAGTCCGAGCCATGCAGTGGCGTTGGGAAATCAAGTTCTTCCAAATTCCCTCCCACCCATCAACGCAGATCGTCTCGGTCCCCAACCCCAATGGGACTTCCGTTAGACAGAAAGCTAAGCCTTCGGCTTTCCCCCACGCATCGCCCTCTATGCACCGCTGACGTGTGTATGCTATATAATATCTATACTGTCTGTGACACATCTGATCGCTCAATGATAGATTGAACATGTCAGAAATGATAGATTGTACATGTCAGAGACGTGAATACAATTTACGTGTGCATCTGAGAGCAACCTACCGCATCGTTGTTCTAGCATCTTACTTTGCGTATTTCTGGACGAGTCCAATGATTTTCCGTCCAGGGCATTTTTATCTGCGTGACTGAAAAGAGAATGAGCATCGAGTATCCAATGGTATAAACCTACGCATTGCCAAAATACACACCTTTGTATTTCGGCTTTAGCCGAGGTACATTCCTCTCTGAACTTTTTTCACTACTGATGCTGAGATGGCATGTTGGAGGTTTGGCAGACGACGCTCTGAATCAAGAATGTTGAGCCCAGTGATAAGCTTGGAATTCACCTCTTTGCAATACCGTCCTATCCTTTCATGTGACTCCTGTAAGCGTTTTTTCGAATCTTCTCTGTCTGACCACTTCCATTGCCCCAATGGATGCCACACGTGGCCACGAAGTAACAGTTGTGTTAGGTCTGGGCGCCTGATGGGGTTATAAACAGATGGCTTGCGTGCAGAGACGACACGCAAGAAATTTGCTGTTCAAAGGACGCTCGCGCCTCATTCCGAAAATGGAGGCAAGATCTCTGGCCTTAATTTCGTCACGGACCTACGCATGAAGAACCAGGCATCCGTAGAAATTTTAGTGCTCTTCTTCCTGTGTTTTTGTCAGAGAGTTGACGCGAAGGCTGTGAATACCAAATGCTGTGGTGCTTCGAAAGGTGTGCAAGGTGGATAAAAGTTATTCGAAGTGACTCAATGGGTTCGGAGATGCGTTCTGGGGATGAAGTGGGTGGATGATCATCTCGATCAGAATGACGAGAATGTTTACGAGATCTCGAAGCGGCCACGTTTTTCTGAGGTGCGTTTACAAGATGATGTTCCTATCCTAGTATGAAGGCCCTAACTACAACACAAGGGCCGTCGGGCAGGCACCTCAGGAGAACCGAATGTGTTTTGGAACTGCAGAGCTAGCTGAGGATGAACAGTCGGAGAACCCGTTGAGACCGGATACACATGGTGAGTCCAAGAGCCAGGAGCATTCTGTAGAGGATGTTGTGTGGGATATGAGTAGACTGATAGTACCCATAGTAGTTGAGCGACTGAACGAAGTAAGGGAAGACAGAGCGGTGGAGAGTTGGGGAGTCTGGTGAGAACATGCTGACTTGAGGTGGATGCATTTTCCTGCAGTTTTTATTCCAAAAAAATTCTCTCTCTCTCTCCTTGTTTGACTTTCACGCCCGAGTATAGACCTAGACTCTGTAGAACGTCGGAGATACTGGATACTTGCAGAACAAAATTCCCAAGTTTCAAAGTTTGGTGTGCCTCGGAGTAAATGCACATGTATCATATTTAAAGTGAGTCTTGTGACTAACTACAGTGTAGAGATAACCTATACCTTTTAAATGAGCTCTTGAACGTAGAATTTGGCCCAGAATTGACAAAGTTATAGCAGATTCAAAACTAGCAAATCTCACCACGTCGCTCAGCACTGTGGCGTTCTGATTAAAGATGCCAGATATGGAATAAAATCGGTTGCTATGCTCGGGTCCTCGCTTGAGCTGGGGCTTGATCCTTGTCGCCCGGATCGACTTACTGCGCTTTCAGAGTATAACGACATTGCGCGAAATTTCAGAGTGACGGGTGATGTGTGTCGTTTTCACAAGGGTTTTCTTTTTGGGATATTGTCTCTGCAAAGTTCTCGCTCTGTCTCAACCTTGCATCCCAGCACCTCCTAGATTGTGCGGGCATGTTCAAGACTTCCATGAAAAGACCAATATCGCAGAGTCCCTTCAGAAATAACGTACGTCACAGTCGCTCAAGCATTTCAGTTATACTCGGAAAGTGCTGTAAGCAGCCAGATTTGGCCACCATTGTCGCTTAAGCAGGCTTAAGTCCCTGACAAGCTCAGTTCTTAGCAAGCACTGCTACGCTGAGGTGATTTCCAAACGACGGGACCTTGCTGGGGCTGAATACTTTTTTGGCCCAGAATAATAATTTCGGAGAATGGGTGACTCTCCGTAAGGGTTTTTTATGTTTAGAATAAAAGAATATAATATTTTAAGGGTCTCAGCCGCGAAGCCGTGCTCAATTAGGAAGGCGAGAGAAAAATAATATCTCTCAGAGCCCTTGAATAAACCTTAATCTGTGTAGAGGGTCAACCACCCATGATTAGAATAAATTTATGCTGGAATATCGTGCTTTTGCCATAGCACGACCAAATACTGCCCATTTTGGGAGGTCGGCCATCCCCGTAGTCGTTCTCACGCTCATTACCATCTCATCGTCGTCGACGATGTGGTTGCCCGCAAGCTCTTCCTCATTCGACGCCTCAATTCCGCTGCACCTTATGGTCTACATGCCTAGATA
>MU155600.1:0-20338 GCA_015484465.1 Pholiota conissans
TAATAGGACTACCATATGAAATGCATTATAAACTACTGGAAATTTGCTTTTGGGATATGGGACAACTTGCGTGCACGCGTGCATAAATCTGTACGTGCGTGCAGAGTGCGTGAAAATTGGTCTCGGTGCGTGCACGCGTGCGCGCACCACGCACGCATGGCACGGCTTTTTCTACTTGCCCGAAAAGATCAAGGACTTGGCGTGCTCCGTTCGAATGGTACCGCGCCGGTGCAGGGTTGAGGTCGAGGTTTTGCATTTGTCGGAACTCATTTCGTATACACGTCGTCGCTCTTTTTCTTTCCATTTTACCCCTGAAGTGTATTCGCTAATATATCTTATTACTTTTGAATAGATGGCTACACGATTGCGACGTATGTACGATGGTAGAGTCCGAGTCGCACTCGCACTCGCACTCGCACTCGCTCTATTAATCCAGTTTGGCTCCGTTTGACCCGTTTTCCTTCGATGTGTAGCCCCGGTGTCGTTTTGCATGGATCATTCTAGTCATTTGGGGTTTTGTTCTTCTGTACTTTGAACAATTTATGCGTCGCTTTGCATCATCGTCATCGTACCCTAATAGGACGATCAATTAACCTCTTGGACACCGAATGTAAGCTGATGACGTCGGAGAATATTTGTGAGCTCTGCTCTTTAACTCACTGTGTAGCTCCATTGGCGTCTATGTTATTGTTGCAAGACACTGCGAGGCAGAGAAACCGCGTTTGAAATAATGCGGTGGAAGGCTACTATACTCTCTGCCCAGCATTGAATAAAATGACAACTTTACGCGTGAGATAAAGACATACTTTATGCGTAAAATGCAGCTGATGCATCAACACAACCTGGGAACAAAGGTAGTACATTGCGCAATTCGTATGACTCGTACTATTGGGAGAATACAGAGCATCATTTGTACATATAAGCATCCTCTGCTGCTTCAAAACTATCAACTTTAGGTATGGTGATTTACTCGCATATCATGGCTACGCGCAGCATAATTGTATTGGATGTGGTTAGTAAAATGCAGATATCCGTATCCGTGATGAAGAATAAAACGCACAATTGTCCAATGCTCCAGATATATAGAACCTTTTGACTGGAGTAAGATAGCAAGCGCCCTCGCTCGGTTGCAAACGTGGTTCGATCGTGATGTTGCAGTTCGTGCCCACGCGGGCGGTGGTGAGGTTGAACCCGTAGTACGCAAGCTCGCTAATGTCGAAGGAGCCAATGTTGGGGAGGAGTGGGGCTAAATTGTCACCTGGCCAAAGAATGATCATCCATGATCCCAGTGAGCAAGAGTATTCATCAAGAGTGTAGTAGTTTATCATGACTTGAAACTCACAGCAGCAGCAGTATAAGAAATCAAGCTGGCATGTGGGGAGCGCAGCAGAGGCCTCTGGAAGCGCGACAGCGACGAAAGCTGTAAAGGAGGCGGTGAATAAAATAAGCTTGCGGAGCATTGTTCAATGTGATTTGAAGGTCTTTCGAGAGCGTGTTAGTGAGTTGAAGGAGAGTAGGTCTTGACCCAATCTAAAGATTGGCAAACTGCAAGTGATACGTATACTCGAGCGTAGCGACTCCGAGCGCACGACGGCGTAACCTCGGCTATCCAGCCCCATACTGTGTTATGCATGACCATAAAGCTATTCGCTATGAAGAAATGCGAGAGAGCTTGAAGGAATGGAGAATGGCGCAGACATCATCATAGACTTCGACATGGCGGCGGCGCATGATAAAGGTTCGTGCGCTAAGTTGAGTCTGGCGTATTTCGAACCGGCCCTAAACGCGGCTGATACGTGCCGCACCATCGCGCCTTTTCCAAAATTTCTTCCACTCTCATACACCCGTTTCAGGCTGGAATGATTCGACTGTCCGTCTTCTCTCTTCGCTTTCCCGTGTATCTCTAGTTTTCGTCGCACTGTCACATTACGCTACACTTTCGGTGCTGCGCATCTTAACACGACGTATCACGCGCTCAAATGTTGGTCTAAATAGCTTCTTTGCATTGGTCTTTTGGAACCGTGAACGCCGACTAAAACAGAGGGAAGGAAAGCAGGATGGATGGGGGACGTGCTGGGTGCATTTTAGAATGTGAGCTCTTTTGTGAGGTCCGTAGGTTCGCTCTCTCTTTTTGTCCGTTCTAACATTCCGTATCAATTACTTCTCCATAGCTTCCTCCCAGTTAACCCACCCGCTACTCCAGGTTATGTTGTCTCCTTGGTTTACAACCGTTCTCGAGTGCTACCGTCTTTGTCATCCCTCTTGTAACAAACGTCAACATCGAGGTCCAGCAAACATTTCTCAATAAATGGATTGCCGCCGACCGTGTGCGCATGCATAGGGCCATCCCCTACCTGTCTTTGCTCAGGCACTACCAGCATCTCGTCTTCATCGCGTGTCATTGCCCTCAATTCTCCACACTCAACATCACTGTCCGTTTTGTCGTCCGTATCCGTACCTTCCGTCTTCGCCCATCCCCACATCCGGGGAGGCACGGAGGACACACAACAGGAGCTGTACGCTTCCTCATTTACTACCCCAATCTATAATCACTCCATTCTCAGTCCCAGCCTCAGCCAGTCGTCCCAGCCGCAGTCAGATAATACGACGCGTCACCAGCACCGTCACCCCGTCGACATAACACCTTCGCATGCAAAGGCTGACGCGTCTTTTCTGCCTTTCCTTCCTTCAGAACAGGTTCCGTATTCACCAGCAGCCAAGTTTCTGCAGATACATTCCATATGCACAACACCCTTCTCCGGCTCGGTTTTGGGCTGCTTACGTCCAGCGAGCATTGAGTCGTTGGGTGCGTTTGGCTTCGAAGAGGTGGTGGATGGGTATGAGGGGTTGGATGTGGTGGGTTGAGGTGGGTGGCGTGTGGGGGCGTAGAGGGGGATTGGATGATTCAGTGGGTATGTGAGTTGTATTATGTCCGTTGTGCCTGGGAATTCGGAGCTTACTTCTATTTGTAGCGCTTTTCTCTTTTCTCGAACCCACAAGGGGGGTTCGCCAATATAGCCCGTGTCTGCTGACTTCATTGTTGGTCTGGTATGTTTTTTTATCATTCTCGACGAAAGTCAGCCCATTCACTAACGAATCGTTTTTCGAACAGAAAGCGTTCCTGGAGATACATACAACTCGGAGGGTAATATGTTATTTGTCCTCGCACTAGCGCTCGGTGACCTCCGTTTATCCATTCGCTGCAACTATGCTCGTTGCAATGATATGGGCGTCATCCGTATCGCGTCGCTTGAATCATATCTGGTCGATTGGGATCCGTTCCTTCGAACGGAAAGTCTTGATTTTATGTTTCATACGACATGTTCTAATCCTGTTTCTGTCTACGATGCCTAGAGATGCTCTGCCGAACGTATCGGACGTTAAAAACAGGCTTCTCGATTTATCGTCGCCGCATTCATATTTCCGGCCTAGCTCCTGATGATGCTCGAGACTCAATGCTGGAACTTATCAAGATCAGATACGCTCTTTGCGGTATGAAACCTCATAAACCTTTTTCCTGTGTTCCGGCTCGCGGAGTATTAGGGAATGCTGTGGGGCAATCTTACAACGGCTGCAAGACAAGGGTTTGTGCGTGTTAGTAGATTTAGATTCTTACAAGATGAAATCAGGAGCGATTGTGATTAATGCACATGCTGTGAAATCTGAGCGTTGAGCGCTGACATGTGACAGCCCATGATCAGGAGAGCCCGGTATGAATGTGTATATGTTGTTACATGCTGTGCGTGGGACCTGGGGACCTGGGTACCAGTGCAGCATGTCGATAGCAGAGCTTCCTCTTCTATATTTACAACTAGTATCATTAAACGAATATCTACATTTCCAAGAGACTCTGTCGAGAAAACCAACGAAATTTGCCACCCAGGTACTCAGATATTCGCACTCAAATTCACACAAACATGCAATCTGAGGAACATCTTCCGAATAGTGCGTCGGACGTATTTCTTCTATCATTATGAGGAAACTAAACCCATTCACCTTTGTAATAGGTTGTCAGGACTCGGATACACAGGCTGCGGCCTTACTGGTCGCGCTGCGCAATGTGGTCATCCCTCTTGTCCAGGCAGCAGTTCCTGACTTCAGAACTCGAGGTAGTCTTTGATCATATAAAATACACATTATAAGACCAAACCCGTATTTTGACAGCTTTGAATGAGGTCCCAAATGGTCCGGAGGCCAAAGAACTGCTTACCGCGCTGCAGCGGTATATATCTAGTTTCATTGGCAGGCGATCCCCGGTGAATAGTGGAGGATTGGTCACAAGGAGGGTTCAGTTAACAGGTATTTGCTACTTCAAATACTGTTAAGAAGTCGTTAATTAACCATAACTCGGAATTAACAGCAAGAGATGCTATAGACGGTTTCTATGATGCCATGGATAGGAGCACAGAAATAGGTGCGCCATGACTCACATTGTATTTGCCACAAGACCTTTCTCATCTGTCGCTAAAAAGATGCAATGCAAATTACTGAGTCCCAAGCCGAAGATGAAAATCCAAATGTTGTCATGGATAGTGAACAAGGTAATTTTTAAAGAATGAGAATCTAACTCGACTAAAACATTGTATTAACTCAGATGACCTTAACAAACGAAGAAATCTACTCCAAGACATGCTGCCTGTGTTGCGGAATCACGTCCTCAATCGGATGCCTATTCGCCTTTTATGCTTCCAGAGGTCCGAGGATGCCTCAACAATCGACATTTCTCTATTCGACCGGTCAGGAATCTACGCCCATCTGCAAAAAAAGCTCGCAAAAATCATCATGTCTTCACCGTGGGATGAACTCCATCATCTCGGCGAGCACGCAAACGACGACGGGTTTGAATGTGCTAACTATGCTATATTGTCGCACACATGGCTCCGTTCAGCGCCTGGCGAAGTGACATTCAATGACTGGGAGGAAGGAAACCTCGATCTTACCCACCCTGGCTATCGAAAACTAGCAAATTTTTGCAGAGTCGCCTCAGAGGACCATGACGTGACTCTTGGTTGGATGGACACTGTTTGCATTGATAAGTCAAGCAGCGCTGAGCTCGATGAATCTATTCGCTCTATGTTCAGCTGGTACCGAAACTCTGACATGTGTATTGCGTACCTTGCAGAGTCAACCTCTGTCGATGATATGAGCAACGATACTTGGCTTACGCGAGGATGGACATTACAGGAGCTTATTGCCTCTTCGTCTATCAAATTCTACGACCGCAACTGGAATCAACTCACCGAAGCGAGAAACGACAAGTCTGAAGATATTATTTTATCGCAAATCGAATCCACAACCACCATTACGGAACACGAACTCAAGTATCCATTCTTAGCTTCCATTTCCCGCAGGATGCAATGGGCTGCAGGGCGACAGGTGACACGAGAAGAGGACAGCGCATATTGCCTGATGGGTATCTTCCGTGTCAACATGTCGATCGCATATGGTGAAGGCTCGTTTGATGCATTTACTCGCCTCTTAAAGGAAATTCTAAGCTCTTGTAAGTCAGGGATACTGGACGTTTTCAATTGGGGTGGAAGTGAAAATAACTCAACAACCATCTCTGCGCTACTACCATGGAGTCCTGATCCATATCTCCAACGCTCTGAATCACCAGTCTGGCAATCATCGACATTTTCAAAACCTCTGACTCTGACCCATTTGGGTTTATGCATACCGGTTTTGCTGCTTCCAGCAGTAAAACGAGATCACCAAACCCCGGAATACACTGCTGTGGGGGACTTCTTTGCAAATGCTACTTTATCACCATATATTCCAATAGTTGCAATTAGAGAGGGTGTACACTACCCTCTTTACAATTCCTACAACATTCTGGATGTGGATGCTTTTCATTCTGATAGAGTGCGCAAAAGATATGCCTTTGCCATTCTCAATTTCAAAGAGGACGAAATGTCTATCAATGTTACCAGAACATGCAGTGCAGTCGCTGTCGAATATCGTGGTAGTGTGTTTGTTACGCCATTCACAGTTATGAAGAGAATTTTTACTCGAAGTCCTATTACTCTCGAGCTCCAGAGCTTTCACAATGATGAAGACGGCGATTATTATATTCAACGAAGTAGTTTGGGTCGCCATGGGATGCAATTCTGCGATATATATTTGTAGGTCAGATGATTGTCAATATCCCCTGTAGTATACCACACGACACTTATTCATTACATTTTCATGTCCCCAACTCTTACAGCGTTATCTCAGTCACTCTCCATGTAAGTTCATGTTCGTCCACAAGCAAAATAAAGAACATTATCAAAAAAGGTCTCTCCAAACTCAAACCTATCAAAGATTAAGCACCCCGGGCGAATGAGTTGTACTCGTAGAAACACTAATCATCTCCTCAAAACATCCAGCCAAGTGTAAGGGTGGGTCTAGAGAGTGACCGTGCAGAGCATGCTGTCTGTCCAACTTCTAGTCTTCTACACCAGCATATTCTTCACGCGAAGAGTAAATCACCCCTAGCTTGCTATCTCCATATGACGGAACATGCTGCAAAAGTGAAACGGTCTGTCTTCGAGAATAGTTAATTTCCATCTATTGTTGTCAATTCAAAAATACATATTAAGGACTTGCATTCCATGATGCTCTAACTCGTCTCTACCAATGATATAGCTCTGATTCTTTAATCCAGTGTCAAACATTAGATCCTTCTGCTTCAAACCAAAAAGGATGGGATGGCTAGTGGGCTCCTTGGTCTGTTTAGTGATGGGTGTTAGCGTTGCCTTGGTACTGTAATACGAGATGGCAACTGCAAAACACTTGAACGGAATTTTGATGTACTCTTCATTCCCTTCGCAGTTCAACACCACAAGTGCAACTCTCCAATGGTATGGGGATAAAAAGAAAGCTTTGCTGTCAAGAATATTGTATATTGGATTCAAAGCTTTCCATGTGGAGTATATGTTGGACTGCTGCAGGTGAGATACAGATACCGTGGCAGAAAAGTCGCCTACTGGCGTGTACTCTGTGTTTGCTTGGCCTAATGATATGACAGCAGGAAGGATCAAGGCAGGAATGCGGAGGCCGAGATGGGTTAAAGTCAATGGTTCCATCAATGTTACATTAAAAACCCAAGACCGGATTGTGGAGCGGACGAGATATGCTTTAGGACTAGATGGGAGAAGTGCAGAAGTCCGTGTGTCGTAGTTCCCTGCCCAATTGAAGATGTCCAGGACGTCGTTTTTGGAAATATTAAGAATCTCCTTGATGAGGCGAACGAATGCTAACTCGCGACCTTCACCATACGCGATCGGGATGCTAACACCAAAGATACCCATGAGTGAATACGCAGTGTCTTCTTCACGCGTAACATTGCGATCCGCTGCCCACTGCATTTTCCTAGAGATCGGAACTTCGTAGTCCTCTAAGAGCTCCTCCTCCCAAATCGTCGTTGCCTCTTGAATTTTTTGTAGAATAGTCTTGTCCTCTTTGTCGTTTTCGCATTGCGTGAGCTGTTTCCAATCGCGGTTATAGAACTTGAGAACGTCAGGTGCGAGCAGTTCCTGCAGCGTCCAGCCACGGGTAAACCATGGATCCTTCGATAATTCAACCAGGGAAACTGTTTCTGCCAGATAAGTGAGACAAACATTGGCGCTTTGATACCACATGTACATCGAACGGATTGATTCGTCGAGCTCGGAGCTACTGGATTTATTGATGCACACGGTGTCCATCCATGCAAGTGAAAGACCATGCTTCTCAGCAGCGATATTGCAGAAGTTGACTAGTTTTCTATATCCCGGGTGTGTTGCATCGAGATCACCTTGGTGCCAGTCATCATAGGTAATTTCTCCGGGAAGGGAATGGAGCCAGGTGTGGGACAAGATGGCAAAGCCTGTTACATCGGCAATCCTAGTTTTGCCTGGCATAGACATGAATTTTGCTGTGAGTACTTTTTCGAGACGCAGGTATATGTTATCCCGGCTTAAAAGTGAAATTTTTAACCCAGAATTTCCAAGGTCCAGCCTTTCGGAATAGAGGAGACGGATAGGTAAATAGTTGAAGACATGTGCTCTCAGCTCCGCAAGAAGAGCGTTTAATTTTCGCGACTGTTGATCTGCATGAAATTGAACCTCAAGAGGTTTCTAGTAAATTTTAGACGGAATATACTCACCGTACTGTTCAGCGATGAGAATCTGAGAGATTACTGAGCTTTCCCTCTCAAATTCGGTGGATTCAAATGTGTTTTCCGCTATGCATGATGAGTCCTCCACCTGGTTTTCTTCTTTACGGTCCTCTGTTTGAATCTCCAGTACTTGTTCTATATCAGCGTCTGTATAAAGTTCTGATATCGAAGGCAAGATCAATAGCAGTATGACGGTCGAGACTGAGACACATACCTTCCAAATCAACTACCTTTGCCACCAATCCTTCGTTGTCATTCTCTGTTGACGCCACCCTAGGATGGACAATGCTGGATATATAATCTTGCAGCGCATCAAGTAGGCGCTCTCCTTCGTCCCCTCTAGGGACTTCGTTCAAGTCTAAGTATCATCGCTAAAACAAATACGCTCGTTATTCAATAAATAGGATTCTAACTCACCTTGGACATAATATGGGACTGCAGCCTTAACAAGAGGGATAATGAGATTGTTCAGGGCGGTGAGAAGTGTCCGCGCTCGGGGGCTGGAAGATTTAGGTCCTGTCCGCCTGGATTTTACTCACAACGAAGAAATGAGTGAAGAATATGCTCACCATTCCTGACATCGACGCAGTCTTCAGATCGCATTTCCGCATCATTAGTCGAATTATCCATCGATTGACTATAGCTCGTTTAGCACAGTATACGCAGATTGACAGAGGAAAGACAAAACAGAACAGGAGAAATAGGATGTGCGTCCTTACTCTGGTTACCTGAGGGATTCCCATGTATTTCGTAGACGTCAGAGATCCGGGCGCTCACACCACCACCCATGAGACTGATCTATTTCTAATTGTCTAGTAGATAACCCAAATATCTATTTAAAACCAATAGCTGAAAAGTAGCGTTCTCATGCCTTCTTCCAATATAAAGTGTCCGCGCCACTGACCTGGTACATCCTATATCATGATGTACTAAGCTCGTCTACACCAAGACAGAGAGAACGTCGCACAAAGATCCGCAACCGATAATACATGCGCAATCATTAAAGATTTCACCCTACCCGCCACCAATCCGGCCTCACAGAAACATACTCAACCTACCTCACCCTCGCCT
This sequence comes from Pholiota conissans, assembly GCA_015484465.1. Taxonomy (NCBI): domain Eukaryota; kingdom Fungi; phylum Basidiomycota; class Agaricomycetes; order Agaricales; family Strophariaceae; genus Pholiota; species Pholiota conissans. The sequence goes on from MU155600.1 coordinate 9,212, forward strand.
CCCCACTCGGATCCACGACCACCCCGCGATTCTCGTGCAGCTCCGGCTCCAAGTCTTCTGTGCTCAGTTGGAATTTGCCCTGAAACGAAGGGTGTACGTATGCGTTTGCAGGGCCATTGGTGGTGATGACTTCAACTTGGAGTGGGGCGTCTCGCGGCGCAGTGAGCAAGTTGATGTCAATTGGGCTGTTCGTTGTCGTGGCGCTAATGTTAAATCTTGGAGGTTGAGGGGGAAGGTCGGAGAATAGCGATGCGGTGATTTCTATCGAACTAAAGGTGTGATTTGGTCAGCATCATCATTCGACGAAATATGACGGCGATGAACATCGTTACCTGTTGGTCGTAGCTGCGACGACAGACAGGATGCCACCCCGGGTGTTGTTAAGAGTCAGATCGGCGATTATGGGGCCGTCAGATGTCGTGAGCGTGAGCGATGTTGATACATTGAAAGCTCCGCGGATAGTCCCGCCCACCGACGTAATAAATCCCCAGTCCATCGATAAAGACTGACATTTTAAAGAATTATAACCATTATGAGGGCCGTTGAATACAGAGAGGTGAAGAGATTTACCAACCTTAGCATCTATCGACTTATTCCCATTCAAAATCACGTTCCAAAACCGGATTTTCGATCCGATATCACCAATTATCAGGTCAGTATCAAGGGTATACGCATGGAAGCCGCGCATCATGAGCGACGCAGAAGTCCGAGTTATCTGGCTCTGGGAGGACGAGAGTTGTATCGAACCTTCCAAGGTCTATGATATTTGCACGAGTGACGCCGCCTTGTATCAGAGCAAGACTCTACAAGTTTATCATTTACATCAGCAATCCATGATTCAGGAGCTAGTCAACGAAGAGGCTTACGGAAATCTCGATCCACCCGCTATTATCACATACTCTCACAGAGTCGAGAAAGCCAGGCCTATTATAGCGAGCCGATACGTTGAGTGCGATTGAGTTCTTCGCTTGGCGAGGTGATGTAATCATCTTGAATTTACCAGGCCAGTGTTGTGAGATGAAAGCAATGTGGCTCTGCGAGAATTTTGTTGAATTGTCTGCAAGAGGGATGTTTAAGGTCGCGAACGAATGTAAAGAGGCTGCTGTCGAGAATGTGGCCGACTGCGAACCATCTAGGGGTTGGATCTCGAATTGGGGTGGAGACCAAGCGCTTTCGTGGATACACTGTCCGAGAGTGAAAGGGTGCCGACGGAAGTACTGTGGGTTATTAACGAGTTCTTGATCCTCTGAATCTACGGCGGGACGCGTTAGAAGAAGAGGAAAAAGTAGAAGGAATACAGAGACTGGTATTTACCAAGCTGATAACGGAGTATTGATTCGTGAAAAAGACACATGTAGTTGCCATAAGTGCGTAAAATATCAAACGTGTTTTGCTTCCATGCGCAGATGGCTCTGCCACCCCTTGCGTGCTGGCTCCCCCATTCTTTTCGTCTAGCAGAAGGTCAGGCATCTAGAAAGATGTGGAAGAATCTTCGACCCGGACCTTTGTTCATATACTTAGGTCAAAATGGTGTGCATTGATTGTGACCAGCATTGTACAACGTTAGATAACGGGGCGAGGATCGCGCAAAAAGTAAGCGCTGATTCTGTTTTCCTGACAGGAATCAAAGAAATTTTGATAAGTTACACATGAGATAGATAGCCAGAATAACTGACAACATAGTCAATCTGTTTGGGGAGGACTGATAGTGAGACTCGGAGGAAAGGAGGAGAAAGTCAGCGGCAAGCGCCACGTCGGACTCGACTCAGCATGCACGGTCCGTCACGGTCCCACGCTCACGATCAACCGCATTCCGTTTGAAATTCCTGCTTTCTGTCTGAAGATATTCAAGGTCACGAAGAACATTCTTGGATGAAAATAAGTTTCCCGATTGATGGTGCGCGTCGACGTGAATACAGTGCGTCTCTCCAGAGTCCTCTCCTCTTGCCATTTCATCTTCACGATAATAGCGTTGGCTTGGAAGAATATTCTTCGAGAACGGTCTCATTATTATCGTTCTTATCAGAGTGATATCTTCGACTCGCCTTCCTATAGGCTTTCCGTTTACTCCAGTTTTTACTTAAATAGCTCCTTCGCAGACTTTTCCGTACGATCACCTGTACGAAAACCGATGAGCCTCATCGAGAAGATTAGAGACACGGCCGCCATTCCCAAGTCATCCCTCCTCAATCTCGCCACTCCAGCGTTGTTTCTCCTTGCTTCTGTCGACAATTTCTGGTGAGGCCTAGCGTAATTCGAAGCATCGTATTTATGCCTTGTATCTCTCCTCATCGTCCTTGATGGGACTGGTCATTGAACTCTTGGACTCTCGGACGCTAAAGCTGCAACCGGACGTCACACAAAAGCCTTCTTCAAATTCGATCTCATCAAAAATTAAGCACTGCCGGCGAATTAGTCGTAGAAACTCTAATCATCTCCTCAAAAATATTAGGCCACGGAAAATGCGGCCTTGGCCTCGGACTCTCTCCCCAAAACACTTTACCCGCCACCAAATCCTGCCTCACAGCCGTATACTCAAACCGCCTTTCCCTCCCTTCCCCACTCGGATCCACCACCGCCCCGCGATTCTCGTGCAATTCGGGCCCCTCATTGTCCAGGAAAAAGCCCCCTTGGTACGTCGGATGCGCGTTCACGATCGCAGGGCTGTTAGTTGTGACGGCTTTTACTTGGAGCGAGCTATCCAGAGGGGCGGTGAGGAAGCTGATGTCAACGGGGCTGTTTGTTGTCGTGGCACTAATGCTGAATCCTGGGGGTTGAGGGGGAAGGATGGAGAATAGTGATGCGGTAATTTCTATTGGACTAACGATGAGTGCAATTGAGTCAGTATACATTTGATGAGAGATAATGTGGTAGGAGGAATCCCTTGTGTTTACCTGTTAGTCGTAGTCGCGAAGACGGAGAGTACGCCGCCCTGGGTGTTATTGAGATTCAAATCAACGATGATGGGGCTGTTGGATGTCGTGAGAGTGAGCGTTGCTGATACGTTGAAAGTGCCGCGGATGGTTCCACCATACGAGGTAATTATAGCTCGCTCTGTGGACAGTGACTACCAATTAACAATCTATGAGTTCTATGTTCAACACAAGGAAGTGGAAAGTCCAACGCACATTGACCTCTATTGTCTTGTTTCCGTTAAAAATTACTCTCCTGAAGCCGAGTTTTGATCCAGCATCACCAATTATAATTTCCGTATCAGGAGTGTACGCGTGGAACTTTCGCATCATGGGCGGCGGGGAGACCGAGTCGTCTGACTCTGGAAAAATAAGAGTGGTATCGAACATCCCAAGATGCATGATATCGGCGCGAGTTGTTTCCCCTAATTTCAGAGCGGGATTCTATGAGTTCATGACCAATGTATCAGCAATCTATATGTAGTTTAGAGTAAGTCGACGGAGAGGCTCACGTACATATATCTCAATCCATCCGTTATTCTCGCATACTCTCACAGAGTGGGATGTGAGAAACCCAGGCGTATTGTATCGAGTCGACACGTTGAGAGTGATAGTATCCTGGGTTTGATGCGGGGAAGTGATCACCTTGAACGTGCCTGGCCAGTGTTGTGAGATGAAGCCAATTGCGGTCTGGGCGAGGTCCGCTGGATTGGTGGGGAGAGGGATGTTCAAGATGGCGAAGGCGTGGAGAGAGGCAACTTTTGTAAGTCTAGGCGACAGCGAGCCAGCTGGAAGATGAACTTCGAACTGAGGTGAAGACCAGGCGCTTTCTTGGATACAGTTCCCCAGGGCCGGTGGGCGTTCGAATGTGGTACTGTGAGTTGACGAGGTCTCGAATTCCTGAGTCTAAGGAGGGAGAAGTCAGTCGAAAGAAAAGTTTAGGAGGGCTAATGTTTACCAAGGTTATACACTGATTGAAGAAGTAGATGCACGCAACCGCAATGAATCCATACACTATCAAGCGTCTGTTCTGACGCTTTAGTGGGACGATCGACTCTTGCGCGCTGGGTCCTCCATTCTTGTCGTGTAACATAGAGTTGGGCATATAGAAATACAGAGTGGGATTGTCGGCTGAGCTCGACTCAGTCCTGAGATTGACTCAATCCTGAGATTATTGTCAATGGTGTGCACTGGTCAGAAAATAGCACACGTACAGTAGTTAGATAATCGGGGCGAGACCCGCGCAAAATGATTGCCTTCCTAGAAAATAAGAGAGCGTGAATAGCTACATAGGAGCCATAGATGACCGCGCTGGTGACGATCGCAGTTTGTGGTGATGATTGTTGACGTTGAGAGCGAACGCCACGTCCGAATCGGCTCGGCCCGCACGTATCAACACGGGCCCACATGATCACGATCAACCAACTGCTGCACCTTGCTTCCTGGTAATATCTAAGAAGTTCACAAAGAACGCCCTTGTAACATGATATTGTTGCTCTATATCTCAGGCATTGCCGTATGATGATCCCTCCTTAATCTCGCTACACCAGCGTCGTTCCTCGACACGCAATTCGCTCATTCCAACAGCCACCAATTCCCAGAACGTCAGTGACAAAGTTAAGACGCACAACCGCCAGTGGCTCTGCGAATAAATGACAACGATGATCCCTAGTTGGACATACTTATAACGGTGCGTTCTATCCTTGTATCTCCACATTCTCACTATATATTAGGCGACAACGCTGAACTTTGGATGGAATGACAGAGTGAAAACAGGAGGATGAAATGTTGGCTTACGAATCTCGTCAGTCTCTTTTTAAGCACGTGGAAATGGTGCGTCTTGTCGTCACCTTCTAGTCTGATTCTCTGACATTTGCCTCTAATAGAGATAGCCAATTCACTCGTCAATCCTACTAAGCCCCGACGAGTGAGCACGAAGTTAGTTTGGTTCGAACTTCATGTAATGCAGCGCATATTTTATCTGGGCTGCTTAGAGTAGAAGTCTGGGTGTATTTGCACCGCCAAGTGGCAGTCTCATGCAGTTTTAGAACGTTTCAGCCATCATGTTGGAACGTGTGATGTGCATGCAGCCGGCACACCTCGGAAAGGACCATTTCCCGATGCGGGTGCCAAAATACATATCCTTCTTTCCTTCCGCCTCCTTGCTCCCGTCCAACTCGTTCTATAGCAAAAGTCATACATACACATTGGTACGCTTGAGCTGACGAACGTCAGATTATAGCTGAGCTTGTTCAGGCATTCCCTTCAATGTCGACACACTCGAGCAATGCGCCTATCACGCTCACATTGAAAGCGAATGAGGACAACCGACCTATCGATGGTAAAGCAGATGGTGCGTCACTTTTTCTATTTTAGATACAACTTGCTGACTTAGAGATAGATCAGGTGGCAGGATGCCACGAGCTAATCTTTAAGCGCCCAGGTTAAAAAGCGGCTAATCGGATTCTTGGATATCCCATCTTTCTTGGATACCACCTCCCACCATCTACCATCTGACAACTTTGCTCGTTCACCATGGTCAAATACAAACCAGCGACTTTTGGTCAGGTACCCAGCGATGGTACTGGTATTTCGGCTCTTGCTCATCCTCCAGTATGCTTTCTGTGAAAAGGGAATGCATGAGTACTGACGAATTTCGTGGTGTGCTAGGACGAAAACTCGGGATACGCGAGTGTTATTGATGAGAGCTCGTCGGACGCTCAATCCGGCGGTAGGTGAATTGTGCCATATACCTTTCCTTTCTGACCTTTTTCTCTCTATATATTATTATGTAGACGAAAATGAACCTATCTCGTTGCTACAGCGTCAAATAGCACTACTACCCTTTGAGAGTATCAGCACGCCCGTGGCAGGCAAGCTTGGGCATCGACACGCTTATCGAGGACGAGCAACCCCAAGCGGATCGTCGCAAACTATAACTGGTAGGGCAATCTGTTTTTAGTATAATTTAAGCGCATTCTTAAGTCTTTTGCATCCTCAGCGCCTGTTTCCGATTCGGACTTCAAGACTCCGCCAATGGTTTCCAATACTCCGGAAAATGGCACGCCCAGTGTCCGTCGTCGCAACGTTATTGAAAGTGTTCTCAAGGCCCATAAAGGTCAGTAATTTATCCGCAATTAAACCCGGTATGAGCTATGTCTGACAATATGGATAGCCTCGCCGAGTCGTCGTCCACCCATCGGCGGGATCGTTATCAAGGATACAGATGATGAAGCCGAAGGTATTATATTGTACCCGTATCATGTCAAAGTTGCTGACAATCAATTTAACCAGCGACGGGCCCTGTCTATAATTCAAAGTTGTCTCGAAGGCCTGTCAGTGCCGAATCGTCTCAGAGCTCGATGATTACACTCTTTTCGAAGCCAGAGCTCTCCAGTGGTCAATCGTCTCTGGAATCTATTTCTTTGGCAGCGCCTGAAAAGGCTGCTCGATCTTCAGACCGCCCTATCCGCTACACCAGCGACACCAGTTCTCGCCAGGAACAGCCTCTACTCCCTACTATCATCAATGATATCGTCAAGTGGCTTAGGTGTTTTAGGGACCGTATCAAGGGGTGGCTCTTCGACCCCTTGGGTGCGACATGTAGTGATATTGGGCGACGATTCGACATTGAAGACTTTGTCGATGACAAAAGGGACATTGACAGGATTTTTAAAGACAGTTGGGACGTTGAAGATATCAAGAAGGAAAATCCCAAAACCATCGATGATTTTTCCAACAGTCTATTTGGCACCAATCTCAGCATTAGCATTATTGCTCATTGTCCCCAGACCCAGAAACTGCTCGACGAGAAGAACATTGCATGGGGTACGCAATTCGAGCTCGCCCGTGGAGTTACTGCTGGTTCTTGGACGTGGAGCGACGTGCAGTCAAAAGTCGATCACTTTCCCGGGGATAATGCGACGACTGCCATTAAGGTTCCATCTATCATGCTTGACCGGTCTGTTGCTGCGTCTGACAACAGTCTTTGGTAAGTTTTGGAAGTCTTGATATGTGAACATATGTGACTCTTTTCTCAGGAAGGAACTGGATCGGGAGCAGGCTGCCATCCAGGAAAACAAAGGACGAGGCTTGGGGCTTATGGGCGACTGGCAAGGAAGTACAGATTGGTACGGCGGTCGCGTTCAGCAAATTGGCCGCGTGTTGAAGAAGGACGATTCGTTTAAGGTGGTCCTTGAGCCCTGTGAAAGTAAGCGCTCGTACCGTTTTGCAAGGTTCTATGGGTCTCGGAGGTTCTTATGCCTTGGAATACCTGACGACATCATCAAAAGCGAGAATGACCAGGTCATGGCTTTTTTGTCGCAAAAGTTCATTCTTTGTGGTCGAACTTTCGTTGCATTCCATGCGAAGGACAGTCATGTCTACATGGTCGAGACTAATGAAGACTACGAACGCTCGCCTCACGACTGGTGCGGAGACGAGTTTCGTATGCCATTCCGCGATTTTATCAATTGGCACAACCCTCTCGATCAGCCCAGAAATTATAAGCAGGTACGTGGACTCTTATCCCCTTGTTATGTCAATTTTTTGACCCTTGTACTAGGTCATAAGCAAATACGCAACCCGATTTGCTTTGGGCTTGTCGAATTCCGTTCCGATTCTGGAATTCAAGGAGGAGAATATAGTGTTCATTGATGACATTAGTCAGTATTGTTTTTGCCAACATCGCGAAAATGTTTTAACCTCGTTTAACAGCTGCTTCCGACTGGCCTATCGGAAAGGAGGATCCGCCTGCCGACAAGCTAATGACTGACGGTTGTGGTATTATCAACCACGCTGCTTTGCTTCTGATTGTAAAGCGGCTGGATTACGAAAATATCCCCGCAGCTATTCAAGGTCGCATCGATGGCAGTAAGGGCATGTGGATCCTCCATCCATCTGACAGTTCTCCCGAGCCAAAGATATGGATTCGAACGTCTCAAAATAAGATCAAGAATCGTTCTTTCGATCGTGCTCACAGGATCTTTGATCTACTTGAACCTTCGAGGGCATCGGCCCCCATATCACTCTCTAAACAGAGCATCGTGAACTTGTTCTGCAATGGAATACCACAAGAGACTTTAGAGAACATGATGCAGGATGGACTCGAGCAAGAAGTTGCGCCACTGCTTGAGTGGGACAAGCCCAATGCAATGGTTTACCTCTGGAACAATCTTAATAAGACCAGCGGCATTTCGGGCTTTCGGGCGAGAAGACTCGCCGTGTCGCTCAATCGTGCTCTTGGACTCGAACATCGTGAATGGGGCCATAAAGCCATTTCCGCTGATATTGAAGAAATTGTCAAGCCTGACGACATCCTGCCTGCCACGTTGAGTAGGCGAAATGTGCATAGCGGTGGTGAGTTTTTTTTCTTGCATTATTTATGTATGCTCGTTCAACTGTCTATCTTTCAGAACCTGACTCATTCTCCGAGTTTGCTATGGAGCTTATTCAGGCTGGATTTAATCCAGCCGAAAATAAACCTCTATACGAGAAGATTCGGTACGTTGTATCCGACAATATTAAGTCCAATGTAGAAGGGTTCCGAATCCCAATCAAGGAATCCTTGCGCGCTTTTATCGTACCAGGTGGGCTTCAATGTTTTTCGCCTTTCATTAGGATAGGTGCTCAATCATTTTGAGAATTTTAGATCCCCTCGGCGTTCTTGAAGAGGGCGAAATATACTATAGGTTCTCGACGCCACGATGCGACCCTCGGACATCAATGCAAGTTCACGTCCTTGAAGGGGATGTAGTTGTATGTTGCCATTTTAGTCTGAATTCCCAACGTTTATGAAACACATTTACAGCTTGGTCGGTACCCGATCCGCCTCCCTTCGGATATGCAAAAGGTCGGTAGAAGTCATGGGATTGAAGCATGTTAAGCTGACGTCGCTCTTCTAGGCCAGCGCCGTGAATAGACGAGAACTCGACAGATGGCCCGATGTGGTCATTATTTCGACCAAAGGAAAGAGGAGTCTCGCTAGCCTTCTCGCCGATGGAGGTGTGTTTTAAATTCATAGATATCCAAATCATTGCTGAAGCGCATTTTTTGTAACAAGATATGGATGGAGGTATGATATATTGTGACTTTCAGTTGCATTCAACACTCTGACAGCACGTTACAGATGACCTCATCGTAATCTACGACCAGGCTATCGTTGCGGCGTTTCAAAACAAGCCATTCACGAGTGCCCCGGCAAATTTCCGCAAAGAGAACTTCACTCGCAGTGTAGAAAAAGTGGAGCAATTCTGCGATCGTGTTGCGCTGTTATCGGAACGAAAGGCACATGAAGCCTTCCAGCTCGTCCTGATTGCTAGCCTCGCTGAAAACAATGTCGGGATCTACTCCTCGCTCCACGAGAATGCAATTATCAAGTACGGATACGGACATCCAAATTCAATTCGACTCGCGTATATGTAAGTTAAAACAAAATAACGTTGAGTAACATTGGACCATATGCTTACATTGGAGCCAGATTCGCAACTTTGCTGGATGCGAGCAAAACTGGCTACGTCTTACGGCCTGGCTTGCTAGAGTCCGACTGCAGGACGTTTGGCACCTTTTCCATGATGACAACTTCTAGACCCTTTTCGCAGGATATATTGGCCTTGTTGAAAGCAGCCGGGGACGAGAAGGGTGCTGAGCTTCTCGGACGGTATAAAGCGAATCAATGGACACGAACGACTGACCCCCACTTGAAGCAGCCATACGCGACTGCAATCGAATACGCAATTAAAGCGAAGGAAAATGGTATACCATTGTTTGAAGATGAATTGCGAAGGATCAGAGCGCATGTGGACTCGGCGTACCATATGTGGAACAAAGCTTGCGACAATAGTCGAGATGCAAAGGACCTATTTTCGCCCACGAAGAGCTACAAGAAGCCTTTCGCATCGACGAAAGCGAAAGCCCAAGCGGAAGCTGAAAAGCTTGCTGCTAGTCAGGCCTATGCTCAACCGATCGACAACATTGTTCTCACAACCAATCTGGATCAGGTCAAGGCATCGTACGCATACACACTCAGCGCCTATTTTGGATTCACCGTCGCTTTCCAACAATGCCTGTTAATCAAGGCTATCAACTCCCCAGGTGGCCTCGCTCCTAACTTGCGGATCTTTGACGATGCCAAAGTCATCTCGTCATCGTTCATGCGCGCTCTCAGAAGCTGTGAAGGCGAGGCTCGTAACTAAGTTGAGTGATCGTTTATTTTCTCGATTTTGTACTAGTACGATATCTATATCGTGAGTTGTTTATTTTCTCCATTGGACATGTTGGACATGTTGGCTGATGCATAGTATTTTACAGATATTCGTCTGAGATCCTGCCCGGCCCTATCTTTCGAAAATTGAAATTGAAATTGATCTCTTTGTTTGTTCTTGGTTTATACAGCTCTCCCTTTAATTCCAAATTAAAGACTCTTGATATATAGTCTTGTAACAGTACGCTTTGCATTCCTTTGTCATGATTAGTGCCTTTTCGTAGTCCTTGCAATATATCCGCTGGCAGATATATCGCGAGGACTATCGTAATACCTCATGTACCACATTTACAAAAAAATTCCTTAGTCCACCTATATGTACCATTCTTTGATATATACGTCTTTTTCGAACGTTTGCGAAGGTCAAATAAGCACTAGAAGTGGCTCAGAATTGGGGAATCCATGAAACGAATAATCCAAGGGTATCATATTGACAATAATGTGAGGCAATTTCCCTCGACGCCCTATAGGCTAGATAATCACCAGACTGTAAAGTTTTATGCAAAACGTTCGAAGGGAAATAGGATAAAACAGATACAAACAAAAGGAAACTTACAGTCCCAATAGGTTCGGAACAAGCCGCCCTACTCTAAAAGGCAATTGTTTGTTTGTATGTATATTGTTTTCTCAATTCCCGTAGGGAGGCTTGCTCCAAAGTAACAAATCTGTCGGCCTTTGTTTTGTCGACGCTTGGTACCGCAATATAATCCGCTCCCTCCAAATTTTTAAAATTGCGGAATTCATATGTCAATAACGGTCTCGGGGCTTTAAAAATTGCAAATAAGTTAATGCAAGACTGTCCAAAATCCATGCAAGTGGGTGTATGTGCCGATTTTTTGGATTCACGCATTCTGGGATTGGATCATGAACCCTCAGAGTGGTGAGCTGAACTTAAGTACTAGGGTGTTACTACTATAGAATTGGTGAAAAAAATTAGAGATGGAGCTTGATGTG
>MU155601.1:0-20272 GCA_015484465.1 Pholiota conissans
CTCAAAGTCCAACTACAGAAGAAGATAAATTAAGGCTAAGACTTACACAGAATATACTGAATGGAAGTCAAGAAGGATATGTGCTTACTAATTCAGCTGCTACAGGATACCAAATACAGCCTATAGCACAGCCCATAGCACAGCCTACAGCACAGCCTAACTCAAATATAGCTTCCATAATTATTGCTATTTTCATATATGATGGCATTCTGCAAAAAAAAAAAAAAAAAAAGTTTGAAAGTCCAGTGTCAATCATGTTACATAATGCTCTAGCACTGCATCATTGAATGTGTCATTACAGGTTTATCTTGCATTCATCCTTCTATTACTGGCATTTCACATAGTCTCAATGGTATATCAACACATTAGTGATAATTTTAAGGAGGTTTTACTCTGCCTGAAGGCTCAAGACTGCGACACCGATAATGAAATTGCTGAAATCACTGGCTTTTCAAAAAGAATGTTTTTTTGTGTTTGACACCATAAAGAAACTACTGGAAGTGTCGTGAAGGCTATTGCAATAGGACATGGACATCCCAGAATACTTGCTCAACTGGATGCTGATTATCTCTTATAGCTAGCTTGATACAAGCCTACACTCTTCCTTGATGAATACACAGGTCTCCTTGGTGACTATCCACTGTACTCTCAAACAAGCTGGTCTCAATGTCAAACATGTGCAGATGCTTATGTATATTTGAGCAGAAGTACAGTAGACATGCAATAGAATTACATTGAGTGTATATCATACATCCAGACAATGCTTCATGAGTAGAGCAATATCAGGATACCACTTTGAGTCAAAAAGCTTTGTGTTTGGTGGTATATCAACACAATTGCAGTGTGAGTCATTAACTGAAATGAGCAGGGACTCACATCCATCATTGAGCTCCTCTTCAGGGTTTTCATTATCATAATTGAGGTCAGACATAGTAGGGAAGGACTAACTGAGCAAGCATGATGGGATGCTTCAACACAAGCATTGCCTTCTCGCAGGCAAGACGTGATGACAAATACATTCACATGACCTCCACCCATGCACAAATCACTTTTTTTCTTTTGTGGAATGCCATCATATATAAAAATAGCAATAATAAAATATCCCAATAGTAATAATATTCACAAGTAATGATATTAATAATATATCTATAGATAATGAGATCCTAGATGTAGTAAAGATCCAATGAGTTATGATATTTATAAGTAATGAGAATTCAGTAAGTAATAAGATCCATTAACAATTATTATCCACAGGTAATAAGAATCCATACCCATAACTATATTCATGAGTAATGATAATAAATACATCCATAAGTAATAAAAACTATCAAATAGATTGTATCTATGGTAGAATGAGAATACAATGAGTACAGATAATAGGCCAGATATGATATTCAGAAATAATGAAATCCTTTGTATCAATTCTCCATAGTCTTTAACATAATGGGTCTGCAGATAGGTCTGCATTTTTATGATAAAAGTTATCCTCACCACTCTGGATTTGTTTCAGCAGGGTAGTTACTCCCACCTACTACACTGACTAACTGTGTAGATTATTACCCAAACCCCTGTCAGGGAACTGGGACACAAATCTGGCTTCAGGTGGCCAAGCTAGGGCTGTCTACAACAGGGTGCCCTAATTGGGTTGTTTTCCATAGATTTCCACTGTTATCTTGTCTATCCTTTCAGTTGCTTGCAGGCAGGCACAGCCAGAGCTGCACCACTTGGCCATTCTAGCCCTCATCAGAGCCTTGCAGCTGCGCACAAAGGATTTCTCCCAACACCATTATAGTGCTGCGCATCCCAGGTATTTCCAGATCTCAAGGTTCTCATCTGCATTTCATTGAGCCAACTCCCCAGCTGATAATAGAATCCAACAGTCACGTGCATGCACCCATGACAGGTCTGTGCATCTAGAACCATCAGGTCTATAGACCCTTGGATTGGCAATTCTAAAGTGCCAGCATGCAAGACTGCTACAAGCTGGTGCCACCCAAGGCCATTACAACCACTGCGCATTACATGCACATGAGCCCTAGACTGCTGAGAACTGAGCACATGACAGTAACCAATGATATGTCATGCGCCTAGCCCAGCTTTCAATGAAATCATCAGTACTGGAGGATGAGCAGGATTCAAACCCACAACCTGCCCAGATGGTACACAGCCACTCTTTACAAGTCTTTAGTGATCTAAACCACTGGGCTATTGCAGCCTCTAGCACATCACCCATTTCAACATGCTGCACTGCATGCACGCATGCATTACATACACAGCATGCCAGCCTACAACTCCCACTACAGCAGCAAACCAAGACAACAAGCACAGACAATGGCAATAATTGTCTGTGCTTGTTGTCTTGGTCTGGACATCCACACAGATGAGGCCACTGGCCCACAGTCACCATACATGCATGGACACATAGTTATGGGTCTGAAGCTCCACAACCAGGTTTGAGCATGTTGCCACATCATCACAGTGTGGCAGCGTGCACAAAGCTGGTAGGGCTGGGAGGCAGTATGGCAGGTTGCGGAAGGCTGAGGCAGTGACATGTACATGGGATGGAATGGACATCGGGTGTCATTGGAGACAGCAGAGCGGAAAGGTGGTGGCCAGGTTGAGGTGGATGGTGACCAGGATCAATTGCGCTGCCTCATTGCAATGATGTGGCAGTGCATTTGAGCCCTGCTTGCAGCTGGGCTGATTGCAGCAGGCGGAATGCACTGGTGATGGGGCAGTGACAACTAGGCAAGGCAATGGACACCTTGTGTCACAGAAAGATAATGCTGTGGAAAGGGGAGATGTGGTCAGTGGTGGGGGGAAATCAGACAATGTGGCAGTGCACCTGTTGGGTCTACCACTCCTGGGTCTTCCCTTTTTTCCTCCTCCCCTTCCTCCATTATTGATGCATAAGAACCATGCCAACATCCCTATTGAACAGCCTGTACTGTCAATATCATGTATCAATCTCCATGAATTAACATTGATAAGTGATATATCCACAATGTTAGTTTACATTGGAAATTCTGAAGGGGGAGGGATTCAAACTCAGCTTGTCCCTGCCATTGGTGAGGGAAGCTGCTCACTGCCCATCCAGTGAGCAGAGGGCCTTGTTGCTATTGTCAGAGTTGTAAAAGTCATGGGAAAAAACTCAGAATTTGCCAGAAATGTCCATTTTGGGATTTTCCCTTTAAATTCCCTGGCATCATTGATGAAACACTGCCTCAAACACTCCCACATATGACTCAGCATTCCTTTTGGAAAGTTCCCACACCAAAAATAGAAATTTTTTACTATTGACTGGGGGTGGTTACTGCTGTTTATACCTTCCTTCCCATGCAGTATAGGACCATCTTATATCAGTAGAAGTGGATTTTTGAGCTGAATGTCAATAGCTGCTTTGGTTCCTGACTTATTAAGGAAATACTGCCTCCAAAAATGTAAAAAATAACCATTTTTGGAATTCTGGGGCTAATAATGCTCTGATTTTGACACTCTAAAAAGAGTCTTAAAGAGCTTAATCGTTGCTTCAAAATGCATATCTAATGTTGCTTATCTAATAAGATCTCACTCACAAATTAATGAATTGATTTGGAGAAAGATAAGCAATTGCTGGGCTCAATTTTCCGAATTACAAAACGTGCAGTACACCATTAGAAAGGTCTGATTGAGAGCTTTCTAATGCATATGTGCACAAGGTAATAGTGCTATTCTTCCCTATGCAGTGAATTAATCTTTATAAATGAATATACCCAAAATAGTGTGGGCAAATCAAATGCTGTGACACTGAGGTTCTGGGACTACTTTCTCTCAATTGAAACCTTTCAAACATGCCTAAGATCACCCTTATCAAATAACACCTTTTTTTTAATAAAAAAATCAACAATTTATTTTGTGGTGCACAATAGTAGTCTGCATGTACTCTATGCTAGGTATGCAATACATGTGGTTATGACTAAGATTATTTTAAATAGCCGGGCACATTACACATGCCAAACAAAATGCAGTCCACCCCCCTGTTGCCAACACAATGGACTTGTGCATACACCTGTGTTGCTACCATGGTAGCACCTTTAGAGTGCAGAAAGAGCAGGGTCAATTTTGATGACCAACAACACAACAACACAGCAACCTCCAGACAGCAGAGCTGATGCCCTCCCACCTATAGGCAAACTCAAAGTCATTTCATTACACCTTGGTGGTTCTGGAAAATGTGTGACCCAGCGGTTTGCGACAAACTGGTTGAGTGCAGGTGTGACTGGCACCCACGCCCCCCCCCTCACAGAATGGCATGGGTGATCACTGTGAACCCTAGGACGGGTCACAATTCCTTGGGAAACCAGGAAAACTATCCTTTTTCCTCGCATCCCGGGTACCTACCGAGGAAAAGCTAAATCAGGTAATTATTCCCAGTCCCAAACCAGGAGCGCCATTTTCTCGTTTTCCGGGCACCTTTTACTGGTCGCAATCATGTCCATAGAAACGCAAGACTGGAGCAACCTAGGTTATGAATTATACATATTTTTATGATCTACTGAGCTAGTATACAACCACAAGCTAAATTCCCAAGCTTGCTCACTCTATTACACTCTAATAAGCTAATCAGAAATAATTTCTTGTTACACTTGAGAATTCAACTGTAAATTGGACTTAGAAGTTTTGTCGCACCCTCGTTGTTCAAGAATCAAGATGCGGGGTCACATGACCGCAGTCGTCTCTTTGGGCGACGCGGCACTGTCAGCCTCAGCTTTACCCAACTTCATCGCGTCTACATACACTCAAATAGCGAGTTATCACAGGTGCTCATCTCATTCTTTCATGTTCTGATACATCTAACGGGCCATAGAATCAATGACACATCCCTCTGGGATGGTTGGTGTGTTACGGTCCCTGGCAGCGAGGGATTGGCAATGGCAACGGAGGTTGATGGTGAGGGACGATGACAAAGGCTCTGGTAAGTGCCATCTGTGTTTCCGCGACATGCTCACTAGCTCTAGCACTACATCAAAATTCAGTCAAGCTGAGTCGCAATACATCTGTTATTCACGACTGAGATCTGAGTCAAGCTCCGACGACGTCGAAAATGGTCAAGGGATATGTTGCTGGCGTACGAAAACCTCTCAGAATACAAATGCGCAAGGCAGAAGGAGGGCAATGGCAAGGTTGAAAATTGGAGGGTAATGGCAACGGTGGACACTGATGGCGAGGTAGACGGGGATGGTGCATGTTTATACTGTGCTGCTGAACGAGTGTACTTTTTACTACAGATGATCCACGCCACCGTAGCCTGCTTCCATCCACATCCACCCGCCCCTGTCTTCGTTAAGTGCCACACTCATTTGCGGCATTCTTTGTGTTGTCCTCATCATCGTTTGCCAGCAGCGCCATCGTCGTCGTGTCACCGTCATTGTCGGTAATGCTGGAGGAATACACGGCGCATGCAACCGCCTGTTCCTACCACGAGCGAACCTGCAACATCGACGATGAGCCCTCCTGCTGTCAAGCCAAAGGCCGGAAAACAGGTCGTAAGAAGCATTGATTTCATCCTATTACTACGTCCAGCATCCTGTACAAACTACGTAGAATCCTAATTCATATTTTTCGCTTTTTGGAACAATTTATTGCGGATCTAATACATGAAAAAATACCTGGTATGCGAGAAAATCATCCTGGTGGGGGAAATTTCTTGTGAATACAAATTCCTACATACCCAAGGAAGAATTCCTTGTTTCACGGGAAGCCAGGCATTATTCCCTGACCGGGAATGGCAGCCATAGACCTGGTATTTATTACCTGGTCACTCCCGGTCCTAGGACTCCCTGTTAAACGGGAAATGTGACGGGCGCACGGGGTATTTATTCTTGCTAGACTGGGATAAATTCCTAGGTAAACGTGTATTCAAACCGGGAATAAATTCCGGTCCTAGGGTCCACAGTGGATCATTAGTGAACCAACCCCAGACAACCAGCTCTGGCTTTACAGCCCCACCACCCAGAGGTCACCATGTTGCTGCATTGTACAATGGCCAAGAAATTGACTCCACAGCTTATCCAATCCCATCCAGTTTGTAGGGAATGGTTTGGGCAAAGAACATAGAGTTATCATCCAAGAAATTGACTAAATATGCTGCAAAGCAAATGTAGTGCAGAGGGTGGTGCTTGCATTTGCAGCACCATTCCAGAAGATGTTTGCAACTCCCAAAGTGGGAGGCACAGTGGCGGCAACCAGCCAGTTCTGGGATGTTGAATTGGGTAAAATAATTCCCAATTGGGGCATAATTGGTAATGCACTGAACTATGCAAGCTGTACTTGTTGTACTATGCTTGAATAGAGGTAGCCACGATTGAACAACTCCTTGAGGCTGTATTCACTTTCCGCTTTTTTTGGTTATTTTTAGAAAAGCTCCATCAGTGGCACATTTCCGCATTTCCTCCTCAAAAGTATGCATTTATTTCTCCACCAATTCTTGCTCAAATTGTCTGATTTTTTTTTGCAAACTATATCTATACATTTAAGAGACTACTCCTACTGAGTCATAATATTAAAATTATTCTTTCCCCTTTTGATATTCTCTTATTTCACTTTTTTGCCCATATTGGCATATAGGATATATTGACCTACTGCATATTTTGACAAAATCTCACTGCAAGTAAGGAAATAGAGTTGTTTAAAACTAGAACAAATAGTTTGGACAGTTTCAGAATATCAGAAATATATCACAAAATAGCTAACGTTGTAAACACTGTTTGAGCACATGAACACAGTACGGATATGCATCTCAGACCATTTTGGGAAGTTTCCACACCAAAAATAGATATTTTTTTACTGTTGACTGAGGGTGATTGCTGCTCAGACCTTCTTTCCTATGCAGTAGGATTATCTTTCCCAAATAGAAGGTTTGTTGTATTTGTAATTTATAAAATAAAATTTCCAAACATTTTTCTACAACAAATATCTTTCGCACAAAGTTCCAAAATTTCCAAATATTTTCTGTTGTTTGGAAATTGCCTCCACCATCAAATTGAAATACTACTTATCCCGTATGATTTACGCTTGGCGTCGCCCAATTGGGAAGGTGGTTGCTCGAAAAGGAAATGCTGTGCTGCCGCGTTGCTTATCCCTCGATCAAGGTTTGAGATCATGCCGGGAGCGGCATCCACGCGCGCATCGCCAGCGCTAGTGAGCCAGTGAGCTTCCACACCCCGCGCTTCGCTGCGCTGGCACGCATGCAAACCCTCTGGGGGGCTGGCTGGGGGTCACAAACTCGAGAAACAAGCCCTCCTCCCATACTCAAAGTAGATTACACTATGTAGGATAGTTAATTGCCATTATAATTCACATTTTGAGGGACTTTTCTGCCAAAATAGAGGGAAATAGCGCTAGGAATGAGGGGATAAGTGGAATAAGTGAGCGGTTCGGTTCGGTAAGTGAAGGTAAGTAAAATTTTGGCGGGGTAAGTACTTACCTTCGTAGGATTTACGGAAATCAAGCCTTGATTTACCGCCTGATTTACAGAAATCGAGCCAGCTGGCTCACGAAGGCCTTGTTCGGCTGCCTTGATTTACACACCCACACCCCGACACGGTGGCCGTCACCCATCAATGCATTACTTTCCGGCTGTATAGAAGCGCCGGATCTGCACCGCCTGCGGCGGCACGTTGATGGGTATGCGCACATGTGCACTGCGCAGTCGCACTTGAGCTAATGCCACTGCTGTGCGATTATTTTTCTTCGCGCTTGCGTGTGTCCATATGGTTTGAGCCAACGAGCTACCTGTTTAATTGATTAACATCCTGTTTGTTGAGTGGATGCGGGAGGGACGCGGGAGCCAGAGCTCCCTGCATTTAGCACAAAATAGCTCCAGCTTGGGGTATTTTTGCTCTTTTACCACTTTACAGCTATTTTATTTGCTGCTGAACAGCCATTCGCGCACTTTTTACTCACTACAATACAGCTACTGTGTATATAACAGTTGTTCTATATTTTTAGAGGTGGTTTTGAAGGTATTCGACGCCCTTAGATCATCCTGAAGCACCTCGCACACACACGCATCACCCACTTCAATCCCCGCCGCCTGCCGGTAAGCGACGCCGCGCTTGATTTACGCGACCCCCGTTGATTTACAGGCGTGACCGTAAATCAGGCCAGGTAAAATGACTTACTTCTGTCAAGCAAATTCCTTCCTGCCTTCCTACTAAAGACAACACTTTCATAAAATTTAATAGCACACAAAATATACATCATTACAAACATATCATATTGATACACTTGTGCATTAGCATCATGAAAAAAAATCGGAAGGAGGAACTAAATAAGAGATAAGTGGGAAAGAGCCAAAATGAAGCACTAAATCATCTTGTAGAATGGGAGAAACATATACAATCGAAAGCAAAGGAAAGCAAGCAATAATGTTATAACCCATACAAAAAAGCAATTCCGTCCGAATTCAATATCTTCCCTACTCCTCTCCCGCAGGCATCAATGCCCGACGCACAGGCGTCGCCTCACGCTCATGCTGCTCAAGCTGCAGCAATGACCTCCGCTCGCGCACGAGCGTCTTTGCCACTACCTGCGGCGTGCCCAGAATCGCCTCCGCGAATGCAAAGGCGAGCCCAACAGACGCGCTGAGCACGCGCCATTGTGACCCGAGCACGTCTAGGTTTACGACGCCCACGCGGGCGCCAATATTGGTGTAAGGATACGCCGTCTGAGCTGCGAGGCGGACGATGGCCGCGGTGAGCGGGTCGAGGGGTGCTACGGGGGCCGCGGGTGCAGGTGTGGGAGCTGGGGTGGACGGGAGGGCGGGACTGAAGGAGATGAGACACCCAACGAAGGTGGGCAGGATCATGCTTGGGATGGCCCATTGCAGGAGGACCTGCCAGAATGCGCCACTTTGAAAGACGCTGAGCGGCGGATAAGGAACGGTAAAGCCAGATCCTACAGGGACCTTGAGAGAACGTAAGCAAGACAATGCAGCAGGAGGAGAGCCAATGACATACCTGCAGACCCTTCCAAGGGATCGTCACTGAGAGGATATAGAACAACTCAAACACGGAGGTCACCGACCAGATATTGCGCGAATTTGAGAGGAACTAGAGAGCGGTCAGATGGTGGCACGAAAGCGAGACATTGACGCGGCGTACCGCGCGCAGGGCGACGAGAAGCTCATTCCCATTCTGCAGCACCTGCTGCTGCTTAGATTCAACTGCGGCCCGGACATCCGCGACGTTGGGAAGATGGTCGACGATGATCTTGGTCGGACTGGCGGGCGCGCTGGGTGGCAGAGGTGGAAGGCTGCTCGGAGTGGTGGGGTCGATCAGAGACTGGCGCGGTGACTGGACGGGAGTAGACTCCGCTGGGGAGATGAGGGGGTTCTTGAGGAACATGGAGACATCGCGGAGGTCCTTGGAGGGAGTAGCGGTGTCCTCCTTGATGGCGTCGAGCGCGCGACGGCTGGAAGATGACTTGGGTTTCTCAAAGGGGTCACTGGTGGCAGAAAGCGCGAAGCGGCCGCTGTGGGACGCGTGAGCGAGATGTGCCTATAACGACGAAGGGGAGAGAGCGCACCTGCTGGCGACGGCGGGGGCGGACTGGGGCTGGACGCTGCGTCTGCGGCGGCCAAAGAGGCCGGCAAAGGCTGGATCGTCTTCGAGAGCGTCCTGGTTTGCGTCGAGATGCTTCTTGATACGGGCCTGCAGCTCGTCCTTTGTGCCTTGGTCGCTGAGACGGAGGGCGGAGGCGATCTCCTGGAGTTCTGATTTCTTTTTTGGAGGCAGGGCGCCGGAGTATGCGACGGGGGCCATGATGGGAGGGAGAGAGAAGTCAACAAACCGTTCCAGATTGTTGTGCGCTGTTGACGCGCCAGCCACGTGACCTCGGCCCGTTACCATCTGCCACCGCCGTCGTCCGTTACCATTGATGGCCATGGCGTATATCATCCTCCCTCGAGTCCAAATCCCACAGCTTCTTTCTTTCCGCTCCATTCTTTCCTTCTAGGTCTCCGGCAGGCCCTTTTGCTACCATGTTCTCCCCAGTTGTTCTCCTTGCTTTCTTTGGTGTGCTCGCCAGCCAAGGTACTTGGCTATCTTATCTTGGGACGAGTAGTCGCTGATGTCAGGGTCAGTGCTGGCGCAGTCGTTCCCGACGTTTAACATCACCGTCGGGACCATGAACATGACCGCTCCCCAGATTCTCCAGATACCGGACAGCCCTGTCAAGACTGCCGTGAGTTCGCCCTCAAAATGCCTCATTTGTTCGCTGACGAAAAAAGCAGTGTTCGACCAACTTGACCGAGACCCTTGACTTGTTCGGCACCTGTGGCGACGACCCCAAGTGTCTGTGCAGCTCGCAGACCGTATCGTCGCTCGTCAACACCGAGACGTGCATGTTCCACAACCTCATTTCCACCAACTCAAAGGCACCCAGCCCCCTTGCAGGCTCCAACGTGGTTCTGGGAGGTGCGTCCATTCAATCTTTCGGCAGATTTGTATTCATTGTTGTTGTGCACAGCTTATTCGACGGCATGCGGCCAGAGCAACTTTACTTTGACTGCGAATGAGACTGCACTCGTCCTCCCAGGGAACTGGGACGGCCTGTACGTCGCGGTGCTTCCTTTAGGCGCAACTGTGGTAGTGGTCGGAGTAGGAGCGATCATGGGATTCTCGGCGTTGTACATATTGTCGAACCTGGAGTAGAGTAGTATCGTAGCAATGTTCCCACGTGCTAAAATTGAAAGCCCGCTGGGTGGATATGTGGCAAAATAAAGTTGAAAGCTGTTCCTCACCATCCTCCACCCACAATGTCCTCCTACAAATCCGCAATCCGCTCAAAACAAATCCCAGATCAAAACGACAATGTCCCCTACCGCGAACAGGCAAGGCAGCTCCAAGAGCTCTTCCCGTCCTGGACCAACGATGGTGCTTATTCTTCCTCATGGCGCGCCTCACCACCCCCGACTGACCCGCTTTTTTTTTCAGACCTGCTTACCCTGCTGACCGAAGTATCGGGCGATGTTCAAGTAGCAGCAACCAGGATCAGCGATGGTACGTTCTTTCCTCTCCTGTTCCCTTTCGCACTTTTCCTTAGACGATCATGCAAGGCACCGTGGAGCAATGGGGGGAAGTGTCGCGCAAGAAGGACAAAAAGCAACCCACAAACGCAGCTGCTGCTACCAAGACCGCAGCAGCTTCCCCCCGAGGCGACTCGCGTGGCGGGAGGGGCGGGAGAGGGGGTCGTGGGGGACCTGGTCGCGGCGGTGCTGTCTCCCGTGGTCGTGGCGGTCCCCCAAGGGGCGGTGCTAACGGGCACACACATACCCCCAACGGTGTGCAGGATGCATCGAAGCCCGCTTCCGAGGCGCCTGCCAAATCCCCCGCGACCGAGTCGCACGACCAGCAGCCGGAAGCATCTGCATGGGGCACAACTGAGGCGGCACCCGCCACCACCGAGGCAGCGCCTATCCCGGCGCCAACTTCAACTTGGGGCTCGACCCCCGCTGCTACAGCTCCTGAACCCCAGAACGGCACAGCAACGCACGCCCCCGCGCCTCACCCACCCCCACCCGCCAGCAAACAGCCCTCAAAACCCGCCACTTCGAAGATGTCCTGGGCCCAAATCGCCCGGTATGTTCTCTCCATTCCCTTTTTCATCGAGTCATTTTTTGCTCATTTTCGAGACTCGTAGCCCCCATGAGAAGCCTGCACCTACCCCCGCCCCACCTTCACAACCACCTACACACGTCGCACCCCCTCCTACGACAACCGCCGCCGTCCCTGCACCCGCTCCTCCGGCCCCTGAGCCCGAGGTCCGTCCAGAGGTCCGCGAATCCGGATGGGAAGAACCCACTACGGTCGAGGCGCCCACGTGGGACGAGCCCCCGCCGAAGCAAGAGACAGCTGCCATCACTGAGCCATGGCCGCCTTCAACGGAGGCTGTGGTGGAAGCGCCCAAAGCAACTCCTCAACAGGTGGTGGAAGAGACAAAGACAGAGGTTGTAGAGGAGAAGGCGACTGCTGCACCAGCCGCGCCAGTGGAGACAGCGCCCGAAGCCAAGGTTGAGCCCAAGGCCTCGCCAGCACCTGCCGTGGCTCCGGCGCTTACTGCACAGGTTGCCGCGACGCCATCGCCCAAGTTGACAACACGCCCAGCTGTAAGCTCGCACAGGAGCGGCTCGAGATACAAGATTCCTGACCAACCCGTCACAATGCCCATTCAATTTGGTACCGGCATCGAAAAGGTTGGAATGACATTCGGAAGCTTGAGTTTAGCAGAGGATGGCTCTGTACAGTGCGTTTTCGTGTTTTTTTCTTGTGTTTTGATCGACGGAGAATTGACTTTTTTGGGTGTAATTACAGGGAATCGGAACCCGTACCTGCTGAGCCCGAAACTCCTCCCGCTCCTCAAGCAAAGACACCAGAGACATTGGCACCACCTCCTGCGACGGCCCCTGCTGCTTCGACATCGCTGGCCTCGGTCTTCCAGCAACAACAAGCCACCGCTCAACAAACCCAGCCCGCTCAAACATTGGCACCTCCCCAAACCGCTACGCCCCATCACACCCTCCCTACTTCCATCTCTCAGCCCATTCAAGCTACTCATGCAGCGACCACGTCGCCTCTGCAACCATACGCCCAGCAACAGCAAGCTGCATCGCAACAACAACAATCTCTTGCCCATCAACAACCCCAACAACCTCAACAGCCCCAACAACTCCATCAACAACAGCAACCCCCGCATATCCTTCAACAGCAGCAGGCACAACAAGCACAACAAGCACAGCTGCAGCAACAACAATCCCAGCAGCATCTCCAGCACCTTCCCCAGCAGGTGCAGCAAAACCACACGACGCATCATTCGTATGCGCAGCTTGGACTCCCTACCCACATCGATCCTTCGCAAACACAGCAGACCCCTGTGCAGCAGCAGCCGCTGCAGAGCGCGACACACTCAAGCTACTTCCGCCAGGCAGAAGGCGCCTCGACGGCGCCTTACTTCCACACCCCGACCCCTCCGGCGCAAGCCCAGGACAGCCCCTACGGCTCGTTCGGCCAGCTTGGCGGACAGGTACAGCACCAGCAAGCCTCTCACCTCGGAGGTTTCGGCGCATCGGAGTATGCGTACAGCGAGACGCGTGGCGGAGTGAGTACTTAGCTTCCTTTCTTGCTCGATTTGATGCTAATTCTAACGCTCTATTAGGGATTCTATGAGCAATACAACCAAGCTTCGGCGTTTGGCGCGCGCAACCCACTCGGCCATGATGATATCAAGGGTCTGCCAGGATCACAGCAACCCACACCTGCAGCGCTGACGGGCTCGGCTGCCCAGGCGTCGCAACACGCGTCGCAAGCCGCGAACCAGCCCCAGCCCGCTGGCGGCCAAGGCCCACAACAATCATATCCCGCCCCCGTTCCTTACTACTACACCCACCCATACCCCCAAAACCAATACTACGGCTCGCCCTACAGCTCGGGATACGTCCCGCAGCCCTTCGTCAAGTACCCCGTCTTCCAACCGGGCCCCCCCGGCCCCGGCGCCGCCGCGAACCCCGCCGCGAAGCAGGCCGGAACCGGCGTTGGCGTGCAACCGCAGAGCAACCCCTACACACAGGGCCTCTACCAGCAGAGCGGGTACGACGACTACCAGCAACACCAGCACACTCACCAGCAGCACCAGCACACCCACAGCCTCGGATTGGCACAGGGCGCTGGCGGTGCGGGCGAATACGGCAAGCAGCAGCAACAGCAGCAGCAGCTCTACGGCGGCGGGCAGGGCGGGATGCAAGGATTCATGGGCCTCGGTGGGCAGGGCGGCGCAGGTGGCGCAGGACCAGCATCGAACGCGGGTCCAAGGAGCGCAGCGTCGCCCGAGGCGGCGTACAAGCCATACGCGGCGAAGGACGTCGCAGGCGCGACGGGACGTGGCGCCCCGGTGCAGCAGGGCGGACAAGGTCAAGGCCAGCCACAGGGACAACAAGGCCCCGCGGGCCAAGGCGGACCTCAAGGCCAGAGCTTCTACGGTGGTAACAGGTTTGGCAGCGGAGTCGGAGGCGCAGGTGCTGGGGGTGTGGGTGTAGGCGGAGGACCGCAGCAAGCTGCCCACCACCAGCAGGGCCCGCACCTCGGCTACCCGCAGGGCGCCAGCGAGGCGAACTTCTACGGGTACCAGAGGCAGCAGCAGGGGTACTGGCAGTAAGCTGCTCGCTCCAGCAGTGAGTGTGTAGCGGATAAGGGATTGATGATGATATCGGTTCGGGCCCTCAGGCCTTGTGTATATGTTGCTTTCCTTTCTTTCTTGTTATCGGTTCTCTTTCCGCCGCTTGCATGTTTCTTTCCCTTTCTTCGTGTGTTTTTTTCTTTCTTACTTTTCCTCTCTCTGCCTCACACTTCATCCTCCATTCCATTTGTCTATCTCTACTATCGTACATTCGAATGCATCCATCTCTCAGTCTCTCCTACTTCTGTATGTGCAATGCAATCCAAACCAGAGCTTCGATGATTTCATAACTCCTGTGTGAATTGTACCGCCGAAATTGTGCCCTCATATGCACGCCACTACTCTGGAAACAACAGGTCTGTTATTGAAGCCAGTATGTAGCCGAAATTTACTGTAACTCAATAATAATCCAGATGCTCTTATACCATTCCACTTGTCCTCCTTGAACCCACCCAATTCTGTCTTCCTTCATGGGCAGAAAATCTACACGCCCATCGTCGGTCGAATGAATGACATCCCAGCCATCCGAGCCCTTCACCGCCTGCCAGGCCCAGAAATTGCCATCGGAATTTCTCCCCAAACCCATCTGGTAATCGCCCACCTGTGCATGCCACGCAGTTTCCGAGACATTGCAAAGGAAGACGGCGAAAGTTGGATCGCTAAGGTGTTTATCCTCCCAAACTTCTTCGTAGGAGGTCATCAAGCCAGTATCGGGATTGATCATTTCGCCGACTTCAAGGGTTTTTCCTCCCTCAAGAACCGTGTTAGCCCCTATATCCTTGACTGAGAGAGGGTCCTGGAGGAATGGATCATTCGAAGATGAACACAGTGATGCAATAGATAGGTTTAGACTAACGAGTGTCCTCGAATCAATGTGATGCTTAAATTGCACTCGACCATCAGGAACTGGCATTCATCGCGGAAGTTGTGAGCAAGAAACGATGCAGTCAGAGGGAAAGATGGGCCAGACGTTGATGACGGTACCCAGCAAAAGCCCAATCGACTTTCGACGTATTCTTGAGGAATCGGATATCCAGAAAGACACCGGATTTTCCGCCAGTGAGCACAAGAGTATCAGTTGGTTCAGAGGCAGGGCCTGGCACCCATCGAATGGAGCGACGAACAGCGACGGATGATGAAGACATGAAGCAAGCGATAAATTCCTCGCCATCGCCGAAGACCGCAATGCATGACCTCATCAAAGGCGGCAGTGAGCGTGAGCTCACGAACCGAGTCTGGTAAAACAGCTTATACTTATCATTGCAAAGAATGTGTTGTAGAAATATACAATAAAGCAAGCGCGTACAGAGCACATCACAGCAACCCATGTAACTAAGACAGTATTCAAACCAATTTGTAGATTGCACTCGTACTACAGAACGAAACTGAGCAAATAACAGGACAGCAAGAAAACAATATAACAGAATTCGAAGCCAGGAAACTCAGTAATTAGGGATGTATATGATGGGATTAACTGATCCTTCTCGCTGTAAGACCAGTGCTCGCCTTCAGAAACCTCCATCCGCGCAGTCGAACGGCCCAAATTGCATCCACCACGATTATGATCCCTAAACTAACAACAAGACTCCCTCCACTGAGAAGATATTCAATAAGACGTATCAAACTTCCGAACAGAATGGATCGCTACTCACAAGACCCATTTATGGTACGTCCACGCTGTGTCTGGAGTAATCCCAATCCTCGGCAGCGCAATCGCCCACGGAAGCGCATAGAATATATTCGAGACCAATGATTGATAGAGGTACCTATCACATTTAAGTCAGCAAATCAGAGTCTGAGGGTGAATAAAAGGTGAGATATCCGCATACCATTGTGTCTGAGTGGCGAGCAGGATCGTTGCGAGCTGTGTCGATACGCCATACGAGATATAGCACCAGTCAATGCTTCGCCACATCATAGCCGTGATCTCTGCAACCTCGTCCGAATTGGAGAGGTACTTCGCGAAAGGCCCCGCGCCTCGGATGGAGAGTGCGACGCACATGGGAATCTCAATCAGGAGAACAATGACGACTGACCGAAGTGCAGGCGCGGTAATAACTGCCAAAAACTTGTTAATAAAAGGAACAAAGATAAAAGAAAATAATGTAATGTAATCACATCGTATATCCGACCACGAGGCATGCGTAGACAATGGATTCATTGATTTCGCCCTCTGGAAAATGCCCCAGCGGTGCCCAACAAAGGTGTTCGACGTAGCTTCCAGTGCGTTGACAGGCACCATAATGAGCCCCCAACGGATTGTGTTAAAAACACCCCATGCCGTCGCATACGCTTGTCCCATCGAAACAACACCGTGGACTTGCCATAAACTATGAATCGAATCAGGATCGACTTGGAAAGAGAGCCGAGACAGAGTGCTCAAAGTAGGATCACGTACTATATCGCGTTTCGGATGGCGCTTTCAGTGAATGTCCATCTGCCAGGCAAGAACAGCACCTTGAGAGAGGCGCGCGAGAACCAAGGGAGGCGCTTCGTCATGGTGATATGCGCAGTAGCTTTACGCGACAAGTACAAGAAATACAATAGACCTACTGCCGCTCCAGTGAGACTGCATAAACGCAGCATCAATCTAATCAAAATCGCTCGCTCATAGGGAAGAAAACAAGACGTACTCGCAGACAAGCTTGATAGTGGCCGCCGTGTGGATAGTTGGAGTGAATCCTGGCACATGTACGGTCGATACCAGCGCGAGTTCCAGAAATATTTGAATCACAGTCTGCACCGACGACATCAACAGAGGGACACTAACAAAAAGATAATTAGAATTCTACTCATAGAAACAGTTATCAAGAGCAGAGCCACGGAATTCATATCATTTTCAAATGGCAGACTTACTCTGGCTTGTCCAATGCCCTGGTACCCAGACTGACGGCGGTATTAACCGTGCTTGCGAGCGAATCAAACGCAAGAATGCGTATGTACTTGACGGATGTTGCTCGTACTTGCCCTGGCACGAAGGCGCCAACAAAACCCGGTGCCGCGAAGAGGAAAATGACGGACAGAAGGAACCCAAGTGCTGACTGAATGGAGATGAGAGTATAGGTTAGGGAGAGGCGGTGGATCAACTCTTCAGCGGTGTCTTTCGTGGTATCTCCACTCCCAATCGTGGACCTTGAGCATAAATTATAATTCATATCATTGACTAAAGTGACGGACGATAGAAAGGTACCATGCCGCTCTGGGTAATCCTTCATTCAGCACCTCGACGATGCAGGAGAAATCTGGTAGGAAGTCAAATCTTATAGAAGAACCTTGGCCACACGAGCCTGAGCTTGGTACTTACAGGTGAAAGCATCCGTTGTCGACACCAATGACGCGTCGATATTCGCGATCCACATTTTCGAGAGCGTGGCATACACCGCTGGGATCAAAAACGCGGATAAGTTGAAGATGAGGGCTCCATGGTAACTATTATAAACGTCAAAAACCGAACCAGGCCCGTATAGATTCAGAAACGCTCACCTAGCGCGGAACCGCGCCAGACCAGACACTGCATCATGGGCGCTTATAATACTCTTCGTCGATTTACGGTCAACATCTTCCTCATTATGGTCGACTGGAGAACCTGGGACTTGGTCTGGGGAGAGCATATCCATTGCAGCGTCCCCTGACGTATCAGGATCCACAACGGGCAAGGGGGTATACGAAGAGTTGCTCATTGTGTGGACGACCTTTACATAGTAGTGGTGGTGGGAATAAGGACGAAGGAAAGGTTCCAACTCCGCGACAGCTGACGGCAACGAGGCACGGTCCGATGTTCTCATGACCAGACCCACTTGGGCGCTACGCGTTCAAACTTCAGTGTTCCAACCGAATTCAACGGGCAAACCCTAAATCCTGAAGTAATTACGATAAGAAAAGTGTGGACAGGGTGGGCGATATGTTTCTAGTCAACATACATCATGCGGAATGTGTATGTAGCTCGCTGGTGCTGCGCTGGTGTACCGGCGTGCACGCTACATATATTCTACACGATACGCATATGCGCCAATCAACTGAATACAACATATATCTAATTGGAGACTTAGGAAGGAAAAAAAATGATATAAACAAGTGGGCAATGATGTACATACATCTCGGGTGTAGTCTCAAATAACGAACCTGTTCTTTTTGGTCAAAGTCTGTCATGGTGTCCATCCAACGAAGCGATAAGATGGATTATTTGGGCCGAATCCAAACCAGGATGTTGAACGAAGGCCAAGGGATCGACGAAATGCTTGATTGCTGGCGGCGCTCTGCCGCTTTATACGCACCACTAGCAAAAACAGTATTCTTCTGTATATAGTACCATCGATATTGAGAGGCTTTTCGGAGAGAATAAGCTTCAAAACGCAGAATTCAGTGGAAATGACAGAGGGAAATTGTAAAGGAGGTACGGTTCCATCTCCATAGCATATTGTCATACTTTTCCCCCACTTCCACCATGATGGTGGATCAAACAATGCTGAAGAATGATAACAGCATCCTTTTGAGAAAGAAAAAGCTGTCAACGATCACAGAGAAGCCTGGAAAATATGATAAAGCTTACTATGGAGGGCATCACATTTATGGGAGAAAAGTAAACAGTTCGCCGGACTTTTCTCGTCCAGTGGCACAGCGCCGTGACAAAGCGCCCAGTCACCAACCTGCCCGCCCCCGCATGCATCACAGTGAAAGCTATTCAGTGAATTCAATTCTCGTCCATGGCAAAGATATATTTCATTGATATTTCATGTAGTATATGCATAGCGCAAGGGTTATGTAGTCCTTCTACACCATTTGAAATATCTTCGTACTGTTCTCAATCCCAAGAAAATGCTCTCCTACTTCAAGAAAAATTGGGAAGCAGACTTCGTCAATGATGTCATCGGCTATGCCAGGATAAGGTCAATTTAGGTCTCATCATTTATCTAAGTTTGACAAAATTATTCATAGATTGCGGAACGGTACAAGCTACTGCATGCAACTAACAGTGGCCGCCTTGCCACTCTGTCTTTGCAAGCCAAACCGAAGAACACACGCCGTGCAGGAGTTGTTAGACGGGTCGCCGACTCTGACACCTCCGACTCGGATGAGACTATTGATCAACTTGATCCCTCTGTGGATCTTTCAAAACCATGGCTTGTAGAATAATCTGTTCCTAATGGCAAATGCAACCATAATGAGATGGGAATTATACCATGGTAGGGGGTGCGTAAAAAAAATCTGCTCGCCTCTGCATAACTGACATCTTTATCTCAGATAAATCACCGCCGCTATCCAGTTTTTGCATCCCTTGCATGCAACTATCTAACAGTCATGGCGTCCTGTGAACGTGCCTTCTCATCTTACCAGCAGTGTGAGCTCCCAACCTTTCGAGTCAGAAATTATCTAGGTGCATAAGTAATATACACGGTCACATTAATACCATTTAATCCAGAAGGAGTGCCAAAGAAGCTGAAAGACCCCGTACACTGGGCTAAACTTGGTTCAACGCGCTTCCATTAGACCTAACCCTGCTCCCCGAAGGTACGTGACGCAACGCGTGGTCACACTCATGATTTTTCTGTGCCTGAAACAAGAACATTTTCGACTAAGGTAGAGGACACGAGGAACCAGCACCCTTATGTAAACACTTACATAAGCGGCAAAATATTAGGTTCGATAAAAAATTTTTTTGTAAAGGGATGTTTTCGTGTATAACTGATGTTTAAAGGAAAATTCATTTTTAAAAAAAAATTTACTTATGGCCAACATTACCCTTTAGGACGTCTAATTGTTCTTTTATGCAGAAAACATGTATTGGTGATATGCGCATCAAGTGTAAGTAAAGCGCGCACCAGCGCGCACCGTGGGAGTGGAGCGATGTGACGGGCCGAAATGCCTTATATGGTAAGGGCCAGGGTAACCCTAACCCTACACAGCGGCAAAATCTTCGAGGTCGAAAGTCCAGCAAGTTGCAGAATGCGCCGAAACATGCAGAAAAACACTCAGGAAAAAATCGTGATTTTTCCAAAAATGGTAAAAACTCAGTGAGATTTCTTTCAAATTTAATTCTGACTCCGGGGAGTCAACAGAATCT
>MU155602.1:0-14107 GCA_015484465.1 Pholiota conissans
TCTCGTCTGATTTTTGTCGCTCTCGCTCTCTCCCGATTCCCGTGGCTCTGTACTGAAGGTCTTCGTCCCTTAGATTCTTCTCGAACACAGGCGCTATCGCAGGTGTATTCACCGTCGCAGAACTCATCGTCTTCGCCCTTGTCATCGCACTCATCACCAACGGAATCTGTCATCGTCACCACGTCGTTTCGACCGTGAACTCGCAGCAGCAACTCTCAAAGCTGCGTCCGCCCCGCAACCTGTCTTCCTCGACGACGAAGACGACGAGTACGGGCCTGGTGCTCGTGGCGGGTACGGAGGCTCTGGCTCTGGCGGCGACATGAGCAGAGGCAGTGGCTATGGGAAATTCTCGGACCTCTCTAGCCATGTGACGTACGCGCAGCCTGCGATGAGCGTTGACTCACATGCGGAATCGTATGGTATGCGCGAGATGGGAGGAGGACAGAGCATGGCGATGATGAGCAATGTTCATGGGATGGGTCCAGGGGAGGTGTTTGATCCATATACCGTCGAGGCGGCGGGTGAGGCGGCGGGTGCAGCGGGGATCGGCGTGGCGAGGGCGAGGAGTGAAAAGGCCACCCGGCTGCGTTGCAGGACGGAGGAGCGCCGCATATGGCGTTTGCTGCGCTAGGAAGTGCCCCTCCGCCGTCGAACTCGCCCAGCCCTTCCAGGCAGTCGCAGAGTAATTTCGATATTCTCGAAGCGACGGGTACGGGTAGCCACGTCGCTGGTGTGGGCGCTTTGTCGCGCCAAGAACCATCAGCCGTACCCTGGGTCGCAGCGACAACAACAGATTCATTAGCGCTCTCTATCCGCTTCGGCGGAGTACGCGAACCTCGATAGGAGCAGGTCGATGGATAATCGGGAGGGAGTGCATCAGCAAGGCGGATATTATTCGCGGTGAGTCTCATTTGAGTCATGCGTAAAATAAGTTTAAAAGGAAAATTTATTTGAATTGACGAAATTTCTCTAGCCTCCTTTTTTTATCCGTTGGGCA
This sequence comes from Pholiota conissans, assembly GCA_015484465.1. Lineage (NCBI taxonomy): Eukaryota > Fungi > Basidiomycota > Agaricomycetes > Agaricales > Strophariaceae > Pholiota > Pholiota conissans. Next base: position 998 of record MU155602.1, read on the forward strand.
TAGTTATCTCCCCGCCCGAAGACCAGGACAAACTTGTTCGAAAATATCCCCCCCTACTAGGTGAGTACAAGTAGTCTTCTGTGCGTGGAGGTGTGGTGGGGATTCAGAAGGTGCGTTCTAGAATACGTATATTAGACTCTGTACACGTAGTAGTTGAAAATAAAACATGCTTACCTCTTCGTCACAGGTCTTCGAATATGAGTGTTTGCAGCAGGTAAAAGTTTGAGCCTAGAATCTCGATGAGATTTTGCGTACATTGAGTAATGGTGAATTGAACTTACCTGTATCGTGTCCGTGTGCATAGATACACTAGATGAACTCTATTGTAGGAGGCGCATGGCCAGATACGTTGTGACCGCTTGGAGATTGGAGGTAAATATTGTTACATACCATTTGACGCTGTATCATTCGCTGATTCGTGCCCTTGACAGTGTGTTCGCAATGCATAAAGTACGTGTTCTCTAAATCATCATCGTCGTTGATAATCTATCGTGGATTCTAACGTCGTGGATAGGTCAGTTATGCAGTGCGAGATGGGTAAGTTTAAGACACACGCGCTATATCTTTCACTGACCCGGGCCCTTGGTAGTGTATTCGCGTTGTGTGCGCTCGTGTCTGGAGAAGACGACGCATGGATAACTTACTGATGCTCTTGACTAGGTGACTCGGGGGTTACGTACGTTCGAGGGCACAGACGCGAGGCCGTATCCTGACACGCGATGAATGGAGTACACGCAGATAGCAGGTACGATGTTACTCATTTTGTATACAGCGTAACCCTTGCTAATCCGTGCTCAGATGGATCCTATGGTATAATGCCGTTGAGTGCTTCATAGTGGGTTTAAGATCAATGTTCCTCACAGTATCAGCATAGGCTAGTCTGCGAACACGAAATGAGTGACTCATTCATTTATATGCGAGATGCGAGGGGATTAACCTTTTCGCGTAGCTAGTCGCAGGGACGAATGGAGAGCGAGGAAAGTGGAGAGTCGCGAGACGAGAGGGCGCGATGCCGCCGCAGAGGCGAGTGGAGGGAGAGAGTGGGTGGAGGAGAGTCGAGGCGAGGGCACGGCGCGAGATGGGGAAAGCAGAGAGGAAAGGGAGCAAGAGCGAAGGCGGTGGACGTGCACGGCGTGAAGACGGCAGCTGGATGGGACGGACGGATGGATGGACGGATGGATGGATGGATGGAGTGCGATTGACCAAGGTGCGATGGGATGAGTGTGAACAGCCCGATGAAGGCCGTTTTTGGCAGGATGTGATACTTGCGAGGGTGCCGTGGGAAGGTGACGGGGCAAGCCAGAGCGGAGGATGTGCCGAAAGGAGCCTTTGACTCACATCCCATCATACCTTGCGCATCTCGTCTACGTCTAATGACATCTCGCCTGTCCTGGTAAGTCACTCCTCGCGTCTAAAAATCAGAATCACTGTTGAATTCAATTCTCATTTTCAGATATTGTACGCACCTTCAAGATGACACGAGGAGTCGTGACGCGGAGGCCAGGATGTGCTAGAGAAACAAGGTACGTCAGCACTTTCCTCGACAGTAACACACACGCTCACGCACTAAGGACAGCGCATCTACGCACGGCGCCTACCAGTTCGACGATGAAAGAATGTGAGCAGACGTTCAATCATACGTATTCACTCACCTTCTCTCTCACCTGTGCAGCGCGATAACGACGTGGACTGTTGGAGTACTGCATCTTCTCATCTACAGGACCTCTGTTGGTGCGTCCCGTGAGTCTCTTCCTAGTGTATCAGTGTCTCGATGTTGACTTTTCGGCCTATTCCTCTCAGCTTCGGTCGTCGTCTTCGTCATCGGTACTGCGTATTCAACACAATGGGTTGTTATCTTCAAGCTATTGCACGTTTACTGAATCAGTACGCTATTCATAAACAGGAAATTCAATACGCACCTGCACTGAATGCATTCCTTGCCGAATTCCGCTCTCGACGTCTATCCAGGCGAGCGCATCGTGTTCTGGGTACCTATTCAGGGGTACTGACGCACCTTCCTATACCATTCCCTTCTATGCATGTCGTAGTCGCCACCATTCTCGTCACCGACACGCCAACGCCGTCGAGTAAGTCGTCTCTTCGCATGTGCCCGTCGTGATGCGCTGCTGATGCTTGTTATCCATGGCCTAGGTCAACAATCAGCTCGTGTATTATACATAGGAGTCGGGTATGTGCTTTGCCTTCGAGACACGAGAAAACCTCTACTGATCGTCTACACACACAAGGATCGTCGTGGATACGGACGAGTCGTTCCCGCGGCGCTTTGGGTGTTCGACGTAGGACCCTACCTCATCGTCGCGTCTGTCTGTCGAATCCAGGTAAGAATCACACTTTCTCCACGTAATAAGGCACCCACTAACCTTATCTTGATCTGCATACCCCTTTGAAAACAGATCATTAGCGCAAAGTATAGCGAAATCCGACTGGGATACATACTTTCCAGCATTTCGCTGAAACTATCCCTCCGACGCCGTCATCGATGACGCCACAGCGAGTGCGTAGACGCGACAAGGGGGTACGTTCGTCCTGCGTCGTCGTACAGGGCTGATTCAGTGCCCCTTCGTTGATCAACGATATTTGCTAATGAGGACGAAAGGATAAGTTTCCCCTGTACGGTAGGTCATTGAACTTCTGAACATACCTATGCCTCGCTTCTGATTTGATGCTTGACTCCAGAAGCACGGCCGTCGTCCTCGTTGTTGAGGAGGACGCTGGTGGAACAGATGAACAGACAGAGCAGAAAAAAAGAAACGACGCACGTAGTTGACAAATCCGTACCGTGAATCTGATCGCAACATCGACGTCAGCAACGAGGATAAGGTAGGGTAAATGAATCTTTCACGTACATCGTCCATGAGCTGACATTTTCACGTAGTTGGATAGTAGCGGCGTCGAATGTTGGTCCAGGGGTGTAAGGTACGAGTTATGTTCGTTGTTGTTAACGTGAGGGTGCAGATTTCTTGAACTCTTAGCTAGCTCTACTCTTGTGCGAGACGTACAAGACGCCGCATCATGGAAGAGATGAGCGCATGTGGGTTAGAGGTAAGTTTTAACACAGACCGTGCATCGTATCTGTGGCTAATTGGTGTTCTTGATAACGTATTTACGCCGATGGAAGTTAAATTTCGTCTTCGTCGTTGATGATCTTCCGTCTGACGTCGTGGCCAGATGAACTTTGCTGTAGGACACACGGAGGGAAAGACGGACGGGTTTTGAGCGCTCGGAGATTGGGGTAAGAAATATTCCTTACCTTTGACGCTGGATATGATTCGTGCCCTTGACGTCACATTCGCATTGTGTGAAAGGTACGTGTTCTCGCCGTTTTCGTTGATACGCGATCGTGGATTCTAACGTCGTGGATAGGTGAGTCGTGCAGTGCGAGACAGGTGAATTTATGACATACTTTTCTGCGCGCTATGCCTTTCACTGATCCCTGCCCTTGGTAGTATATTCGCGTCGTGTACCCTTGTGTCTGGAGGAAAAGACATGATGAGTTACATCTTGACTAGATGACTAGGCGCGTACGTACGTACGAGGGCACAGACACGACGACGTGCCCTCGATGATTGGGTACACGCAGACAGCAGGTACGATATTATTCACTTCGTATACGCCGTATCCCTCGCTAATCAGTGTTCATATGTGCAGTGCCAAAGCCCTTTGAGCGTGTATCTATGGTGTAATGCATGTGAGTACTTGATAGTGCGTTTGATAGCAATGCTACTCATAGCATCAGCATAAGCTAGCTACGAACACGAAGTAAGTGGCTCGTTTATTTTTATGCGAGATGCAAGGATACCAACCTTGATTCTGATTTCGGCTAGATCGACGCACGGATGAGTGGAGAGCGAAGACAGTGGAGGGGCACGAGACGAGAGAGTACAACACCGCTGCAGACGCGAGCGGAGAGAGAGAGATGGTGGAAGAGAGGCGAGGCGAGGCGGGGGCACGGCGCGAGATGTGTAGAGCAGAGATGGAAAGGAGTGAGGCCGAGGGTGGCGTGGGTGCACAGCGCGAAGACGGATGGGACGGACGGATGGATGGAGTGCGATCGACCAATGGGAAGAGAGGGAAGGGTCTTGGGAAGCGGAATGGGTTGGGTGAGAACAGCGCGATGGAGGCGTTTTTTTGGCTGGATGTGATACTTGCGAGGGCTATGATGCTAGCGAGGGGTAAAAGGGAGGTGAGAGAAGGGGGAAGGATCTTGAGGAGAGCAAGCCAGAGCCGAGGATGTGGCGAAAGGGGCTTTTGACTTACATCCTATCATACCCTTGCGCATCTTGTCTACGTCTAACGGCACGGTAGCCTGTCCTGGTGAACACTTTAGTGGTTGCCTTCTTCCTGTTCTTAATTCATATCTCTTTCTGATCAAGTCGTGCCCTTACCAATGGTGTTGTGGCCGGTCTCCCTTCAGATTCCCCAATAAACGGACGAACGCCTTAGCTTCTTCGTCTGTGACACGTATTCTGGGTCATTTCTTGTCGTCTATTTATGAAAGAAAGGTGGCTCAGAGACTATATTCAATATCGCAATAACCCGACGCCGCGATCCATCTTTCCGACGCCGCAATAGCTGCATCGCGAGCCTGTACTAGGTTGCGAGTGTTACGAATTCAGACCCATGTATGTATCCGTGACGTTGTTTCGCATGAGGAGACAGTGAGTGATGGTTTGAATCCATGCTTTACAAGGCTATGTGGATTGCAGAACTTCGTCTAAATAAAGTTCTGCAGGCTGTTCCTGCCTCTTATTTATTTCATTTAGTTTTCCACTCCCTCTTCTACTAGTCTCGAATCCCATCATCTTTCATCCGCAGTCCTTATCGCAAATTTATTCGCTATGTATTTTCTTTGTCACCTAGTGTTTCGTGTGTCTCGAGTATGGGCCCATTAGGTGAGATATCGTACGATTACTTGTTTCATTGAGTGAAATATCTCTCCGGATTGGGTTGAAACTGTGAAACGTCCATCGCAGCTACATATAACCCTCCATCACATCACTTACCCAGACGAAAGGTGTGCGTCTAAAAGATAGCACGGATAAAGGGATCTTACATTCTGCACGTCAGCTGTGCACTTAAACTAAGTATATGGACAGCCTTCAGGCCGTGTATAAGGTAGCGGTGCGTGGAAAAGGTGCCATTGAGATACATATACTGTTTGCGCACCGAATCAGAAACCACAGCCAACCTTCGACCCAACCTCAACCTGCCTTCAGACATGTTTTCGCACAGCAGAAATTTCGCCATTACAGGGGCAGAGTTCACGGTCATCAACAACGCGCAGTCGGGTACGCCGAGTGATTTGTTGGAATTTAATATTCGATGGTTGATCTTGCAAATGATTAGCGTTTGATAAACTCAAGGATGCCTCCGCTCCAAGTGCTCTATACGACTCCAGCGCCCGATTCGATCCACCAAAATGTCATCCAAACACCCGTGTTGCCGTCCTTGAGTACCTCATAGGATGGATCTTTGGGCACAATGACCTCGAGGCGCTCATCTTGTGGCTGTATGGCCCTGCAGGTGCCGGGAAATCTGCTATACTGCAAACAATTGCAGAATGGTGCGCAAAAAACAACAAACTTCTTGCCAGCTTTTTTTTCGGTCGCTCCGATCCAACGAGAAACCATATCAAACCCCTCATTCCGACGATTGCCTGCCAAATCGCGATCATAATTCCAGAACTCAAGCCGTATGTCGAAGGTGCCATCGAGCGCGATCCCTTCCTTCTGGATAAATCCCTCGCCACCCAATTCCAGCTCCTCATTGTCACGCCTCTACAGGCGCTTGCCGCATCGGGAAATTTGAAACCAAGTTCTCCACGGCTCATCATTATCGATGGTTTGGACGAATGCGATGATCCAAAGATGCAGGACATGATACTCAGGGTCATCGCCAATGCCTTGCATTCCCAGGACTTCCCCTTGATATTCCTCATCGCCAGTCGCCCGGAATGGAATATCCATGACACCTTTTCTTCCACCCTACTCTCAGGACTATGGAAATCGGTGGTTCTGGATGACACATATAAGCCGTATAATGACATCCACCTATACTTGACGGACTCGTTTCACAAGATCAAGACCACTCATCGTTACCACGATTCCATTCCCGAAAAGTGGCCTAGTCAATCCGATATCGACGCGCTTGTCAAGAAATCGTCCGGCCAATTCATATATGCATCGTTAGTGGTAAAATATGTTTCTGCTCCCAGTGATCGTCCTTCTCGCCTACTAGACGTCATTATGGGTCTTCGCCCGGCGCGCCGTGACCTCCCTTTTGCCGAACTCGACGCGCTATATACCCATGTGTTGAAACAATGCTCTAACGACCTTGAAACCATTCTTTTCATTCTGGGTCTTTGCATTATTGATATTTCTTACGAATATCAAATCGAGGCGCTCCTGGATCTGGAGCATGGCGATATTGGTATTATTCTGGCACCTCTAGCTTCCATTGTACGTGTGGAGAGTTGGAATGCTATTTCAATACTACATGCATCATTCGGCGACTTTCTCACGGATCCGTCACGGTCGTCGCCCGCTTTTCACATCAACTTGACTGCCATCAAGGAGAAGGCTGTTTCAAAATGGTGCATGCAATTTCGCGATGCTCCAGATTTGACTGACAATCCAGAATGCGTGATGATGCAGTTGATGGATGTGGTTGATATTTCGTGGCCCGACTTTTCCTTAACTGATAAAGTCAAGACAGTCCTTATGGAATTCTCAATTATGGATATCTGGAGGCCAAATAATCACAAAGCTAGTTTCTTTTTGGATTTTTTGGTATGTTTTGCAAGTGCCTGTTATAACAATGATGATTATTAATTTTATGTAGGATCCGAAGGATAAACAGAATCAGAAACGCTCTGCTGACGAGATCGTAGCTTTGGAAAGGATTTACAACTTCCATCGGTTAGACCTGTGGCCAATCATCAAAGCCAGTGTAACTGAATATCTCAAAAGCACCGAATTGACAGCATTGGTCATTTTACCCACACTCTCGAGGTTCACTCGCGCTATATTTGATATCTGGAAGCAACCGAATTCTGGGCCAATTTTACTTCAACTTTCATCCGAAACATGCTTGATGGACAAGCAATCACTATATCTGGCACATGATTTTGGGGATACCCAGCATCTGATAAAAGATCATTATCGTGACCTGGTATCTGCATTGCTCAAGCCATCTGATTATGTACCAGTTGCACTGAGGATTCTGGCTTTCCTCTGTTCCAAACCACCACATCCTATCCGACATTACAAATTATCTCAACTGTCCACATCAACATCTATCATTACCACTCGTAAACAATCTGACATGCACCATCCTTCAATTCGCCACACAAAATTCTACTCATGTCCCTCTCTAACATCTTATGCAACTTACCAGAAACAACAACGAAGTGTTCCGTATTCTCGGCATCGACGACAAGAAAAGCATTGCTATGGTGTGCGTCTGTCACTTGCAAACTATGGCGGAACAGGAGCGGGAGCAACAAGCCAGACTTATGTTGGCCCTTATGGATTCGGATTCTACTACCTCCCACCAGTCCTTGAAAAGTGTCCCAAATCCGACGAGTTAATCGCCTTTATTTGCACACATGGAAAAAACATCGCATTTTCCCTTGGAGAAACCCGCGATGCCATCCATGCAATGCACAAATACTTGGATCGAGTAAGTCAGGATGTCGAAAAGATCGATCTCGAGAAAACTACTTGCTAGAAGATGGTCATTTCCAGCCTCATGTATATACGAATTGCGCTGTATTACACAGAACTCCAAGTTTTGTATTGTGTATCTCCGAATAAATAGAATTCTTATTCCAAGTGAAATGCAATACTAGATTGTGATTAGTAATCCTCACGGGTATGACTACCCGCGGCGGGTTTTACGGGGGGTAAGGGTACGGGTTGAGGAATTTCTACCCTCCAAAACCCGTACCCGTTGAGCGGGTTCGGGCCGGGTTTTTCATCACGTGGTGCTATTTGGTTGAAACGGACGACGTGTCCACACTCTCTCTTCCGCCACTTCCACTTCCAAACAGCTAGCCCCATCAGGCACATCTCCAGATGCGGTGCAGGCATCGCCGGCGCTACCATATTCGATACCCGCCACCTACTGTATGTGCTCGTTGAGGAGGGGTTGGGACACGAGGGAACAGATGAGATGGAAGGGAAAGGTCTGGTGTATGGAGGACTGGTGTGTGGATGGAACGGCGTGAGGGTCGTAGCAAGGGATGGAAAGGGCAGTTATGAAAGGTCATGGGCGGCCTCCCTCGCTGTTTGAGCCACTGCTGCCGCCCCTTCCCTCCTGTCATTTCCTCGTCTGGACAGCGGCTCTGCGTATGCATATTCACCTCATGTTCACTGTTGTATTGACTTCTCGCTTGCAAATATCACCCCACCCTCTTTTTTCCTCTGTAAGCTCTGTATGTAAATAATTCTGCTAAATAATATCCCTCTTTCCTCTTCGTACTCCATTGTGATCTGTGCTTGAGACGATATTCGGCGTCGTTGTTTGACTGTAGTGCTGAGTTTAAACAATGATCGATCATCATTTTTGTAAAAACCTGAGCTCAACGGTAGGCGACAGGAAATCTAATCCCCATGTATCCTTCCCCGAGTCCAGAGCCTGAAGGCGAGGGGCAAAAATCATCTTCCGGTCGCAAAATCAAGGCAACACAGCGAAAATTGGCTGCCCCAGTCTCAACCTTTATAAAATCAACTAAACGCAAAATTATTGACGCTACTCGTGGGTCTAAAAAAGCAAAAACTACTTCGAGCATCCACGAAAATACATCCTCCCCACCAAGCTCTCCCAAACCAACACCCCGTCAGCGTGCAAGTGTGCTTGAAGTCCCAGACGAAGACAATCATTCAAGCGTGGGACCGTGGGTGAAACCTTGGACAGCGATGGCGATCTTATTATGGAAGACACGCGCCAATCTGCCGGTATTGATCTCGTCAATCGTTCATCTCGTAAAAAGAAGAAAGCGGTTGTTGACTTAGCTGGGTCGGAATCGGAGAATGACGAGGACAGTGCTGAACTCAAAGCAGAGGCGAGGTTAGGTCAGTACTTGTGCTATCAAACCGCACAAATTGGCAACTCACCATATTCACAGAGACGTTAAAGAAGGACTGGACTTCGTACATCTATGCCTTCTTCAAGCCTGATCCTCTGATCGAGTTTGTTAACGGCCGAGAGTGTCATGCATTTGTATGCGTTAGTGCTTGAGGGTCCGGTCCAGTCCGGTTTTTTACCCCCCAGAGGGATAGACCGAGACCTGGACCGGTCCTAGTCGGTCCTAGGACTGCAAAAAACCGACCAAAACCGCATTAGACCGGTCTTTGTCGGTCTTTTGCAGTCTTTAGGCCGGTCTAAACCACTATCAGTTCGAACTGAAAAAAGACTGGTCTTCGTGCAATTTTTTTGTATTTTAGACTTAATATATTAAACCTAATATATTTCCTCATTAAAAAGCGCCCAAAAACGTAGAATTGCATACAGAAATGAATATTCCACAGTGATATTATCATTGAATACCTGTTTTCTACGCATTTTTCTTGTTTTTGTCATAGAAATTTTAATTTATTACGGAAAATTACGATTTTGGGCGCGTTTTCAAGGGTTAAATATACAGTACGAAAGACCGGTCTAAACCGGTCTAAACCGGTCCATTTGGACCGGTCTTTTTGCGGTCTTTCAATCTCAAAATCGAAAGACCTTAACCGCAGGTCCGGTCTTTTCCAGTCTGGTCCGGTCCAGTTGCGGTCTTTTTTCCAGTCTTCGAACCGGACCCTCAAGCACTAGTATGCGTGGCTACCCACTGTAAAGGCTGGACGCGCCACGTTCGCCGCTATCTCGATACCTCCGATGCAAAATCTATTAGCAACCTCAAAACGCATGCTGTAAAATGCTGGAGTGAAGATGTGGTTGCAGCTGCGAGTCGAGCAGAGAAAGGAACTGTGCGAGAAACGATCCGTAAAGTTGGTGGACAACTTCAACCAGAGGTACTCACTGCGAAGTTTAAACGCGACGGCATGGGCCCGGTGACATATTCGCACATGCAACACACTAAGAAAGAGACCAAGTAAGTCATTGTACATGAATCAAGTGACGAGGCTTACCCTTCTTTATAGAGCTGAGATTGTAAAGGACCGTGGTTTTCTGTCACTGATGAAAACAGGCCACCCAGGATACTATGTCCCATCTCCCAGTACCGTGGCGCGTGACGTGAAGCTTGTCTTTAGTCGAACACGCCAACGGGTTGCAAAAATGCTTCAGGTAAGTTAGGATTGACTGTCTCACGAAGTAGTCGACTCACATGTCACAGGAATACCCAGGTTCATTGAGCTTCGCTACGGATGCATGGACCTGATCTCATTCTTGATCACAATTTGTGATCAAGAATGAGATCAAGGGTGAGAGCTGCAGCAGATGCAGAATTCCAAATTGTTTCGCAACAAGAGGCGCAGCAGGAGCATTACAATCGGATACTTGTTTGGGTGGATGTAGGTGGATCAATATGATGGTTATACGACAAGGAAAAGAATGGTGAGAGTAAGCAATAACAGAGAGGTGAATTTTTCCACAAGTTGACTTCAGAGAAGGATGCGGACTATCAAGTCGACGTGTGGAGGATCAGTAAGTACTCAATAATAGTCTTATAAACCCCTCAGTTAGACAGTCAAAGAAACGAGACATGACCACAGGTCAAATATAAGGCGTGCTGTTTGTGGTTAGTTCCCCAGAGGCTGAGCGGTACGCGTGGATAAAATGGGAAAATTGGACGAAGACTGAAGCTCAAGCGTAGGAGAGACCATCATCACTCAGCGAACCAGCCTATCCTTTCTTTCACAAAGTTATGATACAGTTTAAGGCGAATTTCAATAAATCATGGGCAGAGTCAGAGCTTTCTTTCCAAATTGAATCGAAGGAAAAGCAGTATACACACCAGAGCTACTGAGCGCCTGACATAGAAGCTGTTTACTTCCACAGACCAGATTTAATTTTAGAGTAGTGCTCGTACAAGACCTTGAGGACCGTTAGGGCTGGTTGTAATTGAGCATGTGCTCATGGTGCGGGACGAGTACACACGTAGTAGTCTGCTTCTGATCCGTTAATACGTCGAGTGCGCTGCGTGCGATGAGGCATAGTGTTTTTTTGTTTTGCCTAGTGATGTCGAGCAATGACAGTCTAAAAGAATCAAAGTGAGTAATGTTCTGTGCGTGAAAGTGTTGTGGGGAAATATGTATATTAGGCTCTGTACATGCAGTAGTTGAAAATAAAACTTCCTTGCCAGTTCGTCACGGGTCTCCGAATATGCAGAAAATGAAAGTTTGATCCTAGAAATTCAATGAGAAATTGCGCACAGTGAGTAATGGTGAATTAGACTTACTTGCGTCGTGTCCGTGTGCGCAGATACACTAGATGAACTCTATTGTAGGAGCTGCATGCACGGACACGTTGTGAGCGCTCGGAGATTGGAGGTAAAAATTGTTACACACCATTTGTATCGTTCGCTGATTCGTGCCATTGACAGCGTGTTCGCAATGCAATTATTGAAGGTACGTGTTCTCGCCGTCGTTGTCGATACGCGATCGTTGATTTCTGACGCCGTGTATAGGTGAGTTCTGCAGTGCGAGATGGGTAAGTTTATGACACACGCGCTATATCTTTCACTGACCCGGGCCCTTGGTAGTGTATTCGCATCGCGTACGCTCGTGTCTGAAGGAGACGATGGATGGATAACTCACTGATGTCTTGACTAGGTGACTCGGGGGTTACGTACGTCCGAGGGCACAGACACGACGCCGTATCCAGACACATGGATGAATGAGTACATGTAGACGTCCGGTAAGTTAAAACCTCGCTAATCCATGCTTAGATTGATCCTATGATGCCGGTGAGTACTTGATAGTGGGTTTGAGATCAATGTTACTTACAGTATCAGCATAGGCTAGTCTGCGAACACGAAGTAAGTGACTTGTATATTTATATGTGAGATGCGAGGACACTAACCTTTCGCGTAGCTAGTCGCACGGACAAATAGAGAGCGAGGACAATGGATGGGCGCGAGACGAGAGCGCGCGACGCCGCTGCAGACGCGAGTGGAGGGAGAGAGTGGGTGGAGGAGAGTCGAGGTGGGGGCATGGCCCGAGATGGGGAAAGTAGAGAGGGAAGTGAGCAGGGGGGCGAGGGCAGTAGACGTGCACGGTGCGAAGACGGCAGATGGATGGGACGGATGGATGGATGGATGGAGTGCGATTGACCAAGGTGCGATGGGATGAGTGTGAAGAGCGCGATGGAGACCGTTTTAGGCAGGATGTGATACTTGCGAGGGGTGCCGTGGGAAGGTGATGGGGTAAGCCAGAGCCGAGGATGTGCCGAAACGAGCCTTTCACTCACATGCTATCATACCCTTGCGCATCTCGTCTACGTCTAATGACATCGTAGCCTGTCCTGGTAAGCACTAGTAAGTCACTCCTCGCGTCTAAAAACCAGAATCACTGCTGAATTCAATTCTCATTGCCAGATATTGTGCGCACCTTCAAGACGACAAGGGGATTCGTGACGTGGAGGCCGGGATGTGCTACAGAAACAAGGTACGTCAGCACTTTCCTCGACAGCGACACACACGCTCACGCTCACGCAACGTCGATGCCTCTGCATGCCCTATCAGTACGCGTTGAGCACGCCCGAAGCTTTGTACGTCACCTCTATTCGCAACGAGCAACGCTGACTGCTGCTTGTACCCTAGGACATCCCACCCGCGCACGGCACCTACCAGTTCGATGATGAAAGAATGTGAGCAGACGTTCATTTATACGTATTCAGTCTCCGTCTCTCTCCCCTGCGCAGCCCGAAAACAGCGCCGGCCGTAGGGATACTGCGCCTTCTCGTCTCCAAGATGTCTGTTGATACGTCCCGTGAGTCCCTTCCTCGCGTATTAATGGCGATACTGCACCTCGGCCTATTCCTCGTAGGTTTGCGGTTGTCATTTTTGTTATAGGTACCCCGGTAAGTTGTTATTTTCAAGCTAAGGCACGTTTACTGAATCAACACGTTATTCATAAACAGGGA